>KZ068760.1:9893-29103 GCA_002091845.1 Anopheles cracens
CGAACGGAGCTAACGAAAACGTTGAATGCATCCTCCTGGAAGACGCAGGCGGGCAGGACGGCAGACGAAGCACATTATTTATGAACCCTGCGGAACCCTTCCGGTCGACCGGAACAACGATGTTGCATCCTCCAGAAAGCTGGTGCAGTCGCGCGTGTAAACAACATTCGGAGCTCGCCGTCCGGGTAGGGCACGGGAGAAAGTGTTAAACAAATTGAGAATTTCCGGACGGACGAACCGTGCCGCAGGGTTACAGCGTCTGTCTGTGGCACCGGTTGGGAACGTCGTCGAAGGGAGGCATATACATAAATAATCATAACGCCCTGTTTTCACATCATCAGCCGCTCTCTCGCTTCCTGCGCTACGATGGCTCCTACCTCCCGGAAGAACTTGCTTCCTCCGTGGAGGCATCTTTTCCGAGAACGGTTTCGGACATCCTTAGCTCAAAACTCACTCAGAACGGCTCTATGGCGATAAATTGGTCATCAACAGACTGCACAACATTCACCTCACACTGGACGACTCGACATGCCCGGGTAAGTGAATGATGTTTCGCAAATGGGTTTTTAATCTGCTTAACTCTGGTGCGAATGGTGCGAGCTTTGGATCGAACGAGCATGGGCCGTCATGATTGACGGGCCACATCGGGAATCGGATTCTGGGCTGCAGCTGGGCCCGATGATTATACTTTACGGCGCGTGCAAATTGCATTCTCAATCTTATTCTAAGCGCTTGGCCATGGTGCCCCTTGCGCAGTGAAAGTGTTCGTCACTATCTGCAGCATCAGCAGAGATCGAGTTGAAGCTTGCATCCAGGGTGAAGAAGTTATTGGTCATCGTCATCTTCATCATCCTTTAAAAGGATCGTAATTAATGTCTCTCTGTTACGCATTCGACACGCAGGAAGACACACAAAGGCGAATAAATCCTCATCTGACGGCTGGAGGGCTCTCATCAGGACGCACGGGAATGAGCCTGAGAGTTATGACCCTCAGCTGCGCTAATTACGTTGGATGGTGTTGAGATGTACTTTACCTCTAACGAACTCAGTTTAAAGTAGGCTTACGTGAAGGTGGAGCAAGCTTGTATGGATGACATCAGTGCATAGTTTCGCAAGTTATCGCAAGGTGAGCTTCTTCAGCTCTTGAATGATGAATAATCGTTTTTCTTAGTCGATGTGGTGATCAGTAGCAATATGTTTGCAAGTAGAAGTCTATAACTACATTTTTTTCAAACATCTATTACACATTAATAGTCACATTAGAAAGATCACTTTACCAACATTCATGTAGATCCTTGTTCTAAACCAAAAACTGAAGGATCGGACCTTTATAACTTCTTCACTTCAAGTCGCAAACCGCAACAACAGCACCAGGTTCAGGGTGTACATCGACGGCCGACGGGAGATGGACGGAGCGGGCACGATTGCGGCACGTGAGCACGGTATCAATTTCTCTTCGCAAACAGGCCCAGCCTACAGCGGCAACACCTTCTCCACCATCCCCGCCCCATTATGGTCATGGCCAAATCGTGACGAAAATCGTACACCCGCGATGTTTTCGGACACTGGGCGGAGGTTGAATTCGCGCTCGGCAGGCAGGCAGGCAACGGCAGTAATAATCCGAACGTGTCTCCCACCGAGCCGTTCATCCGTCCCCCACGAGGCATTGTTTTGTCCGCTCGCGCGCATTCGTTGGGATAGGCCCTGCCTTCGGGGAGGGAACCTGGAGTTTCTGATTTCTCGCACGATTGAACTGATCAGGCATGCAGAAGGTGTTCCCGGCCCGGTGTGCATGTGTCGCACGCGCGGGCGCGCGCTTCTCGATATCTAAACACGCTCGATCGGGTCGCGGAGTAGTTGATGCCCGGGATGTTGTTGTTTTGTTTCGAGAGACCACCCCACCCCCACTCCCTCTCTCTCCCTCACAAACACCCGAGTCCACTGCGCCATTTAGATCGGCCAGTTTGTGGTTGTTATGTTGGTTGGTTGGTTGGTTTGTTATTTTTCTCTGTTGCCGTTTAAATTTATGCGGCATTTATATATTCCTCCACACCGCAGGTTTGGATCGCACCACAACCCGCTGCGTGGGGGCATGTTTTTGCAACGGGATCCTCCGGTTTGGGGGCCGCGGCGGGCCTCCGTTTGCAGCCCGGTCCGGATCGGGATGGGGTTAGAATTTTGGATATGCCGTTAGTGTGGCATTGGTAGTTTTGCTTCCGTGTAGATTAGGGCGACAGTGCGGCCAGGGTGGAGAGGGAGCGTAGATTATATTTAAATAGTGCTCGGAGCTCGTTTGTGTGTTTGGCAACGATATGACAACAAATGCGATGCACATATTTATGTACCAAGTTTAACTACCCGCTGGTACGCGCTGTTTTGCGAGTGCTACTTTTGCATTTATGGCTTATTCTGGAGGTTTTCTTTTCAGCAAGAGCTTCAGCTTCTGTTCCTGGAAGGAGCAACCGGTCGCTGACGTTTATGTCTAATGTTTACACAGTAAAAACTCTAGTCATGCCATTTATATAAATCTAGAATCTTAGTTGTGATCCTGAACTATTTCTGTATTGAACGAAAGCTCCACAGTCAAAATTGAAGTATGGATCATCTCATAGACTACATAGTCAAGCTAGTCTACTTGTGATAATAGAGTTAATCGATTTATGCAAACTGTTCTTGTATCTGACGGGGAAGTAATCTAATATGGTGTTGGGAAGCTTTGAGAATAGAGAGCTAAACATGATCACTAACAAGGCAAAACAACTTTGCTAGGTGCTTGTACTAACTGAAACTAAGGAGTGAAAAACATAACACATCTACAACTGGCCCTACTTGGCTTATGTTTGACCATGTTTTCATAGCCCATCTATCTGTTATGTCTTGTTAGTCAGCCATTTGTATCAATACTATGGAGCTAATTTGACAATGTGTTCTTTCAGAAGAAGTTTTTTTCGAATGTTCCAGCTAGGGCTTAACTTGGGTTAGATCCCAAATGAATTTTTTGGATAAATGCGGGTCTGCTTTAGATCTGAGCATTTCAAAGTAAGTGTCTTAAACGTATCATCTTATTGAGTCTTTAGATTATCTTGTATTTACAACTTTAACGATCTTCAGAGTGCTTTTGGACATGGTTAGTACTCTGTACACTCTACATCTTTCTGTGCTCACTGGTTTTACAAAACCACCAACCACCGCCACACTATCTACTCTAATGACACAGAAAACATCGTTGCAAGAACAAAGTATGGCAAAATACCACACGTACCCCAAAAGCTGTAGTGATGTAGTGATTTATTGGCAATATCAAAAGCACCAGCACGGGCGCATAAACCTAATTGCCCTGCTCTGTGCCCCATACAACCACTTTAAGCCACAGCCGAAGGTGGGTCACAGCGCAGGGCACTTGTTTGGGGCCCTTTGTCCGACGCACCGGAGCCTATTCCGCTGCGCTCCCTATTGGGGTTGAGGAGGAAGGAGCGAACAAAAAACATTATCAAAAACCGTTTATCTTTCTTCCGCTCTACGCCCGTGACCACCGTGGTTTCGGATCATAATCGCAACCGGTGGAAAAACGATGTAAAACTCCCCCTGACTCCCTCTCTCTCTCTCTCACTCTTTTGCTGCTATAAAGCCGGACGGACAACGGCGGGCTGTAAATGTAATAACGTGTTGGCCCTTCGAACCGGATCGATGCCGATGGTTTGGGTCTTGTTGAAAGAAACGCCCCGGGCGAGGTCTCGCAGTGGAGAGATCGCTTTCGAGATCGCGTACGGTTGCAAAGATGCAAGCGTTGGCCGCAATTGAAGATGGACGCTACGGGCTATAAGCTACGGAGCGGGCAAAAGTATCGCCCGAGTCAGTACTTCTTATCAGATGCATTGTGTTGCGATGCTTTCTGAGAAGATTAAGCAAGCGGCACTTTCCAAGGCGTTTTCTCTTTCCCGGAATGTGAAACCATCGCTCGTATCCTGATTTCTACGGCACGGCGATTGGAGTGGAAATCTATCTTCGGATCTAATGAAATGTGCATGAATAGTTATGTGGCTCGAGACGAAATGAACTGAACTACCGATGCAACTTCCACTGACTTCCGGGCGTACCTCGCCTAACCTGTCACCGGCAAGCTCGTCCGAGTAGAATTCCGAGTAGTTTGACTTTAATTAAGGAAGTGCGTTACTCTCTCTCTCTCTCTCTCCCTCTACGGACCAGCCCCAGCTTTCTTTCCCGGCTGAGTGATGTGTATCTCGTAAATTAATTTGTAATCCTCACCGCGTTACCAGAGCCGGAGCGGTCGGAGACGAAACTAATTCCTCGAAAAGAATCCCAATACTACACGTCCACTTACAGGGGATGCTGATGTTGCCGATGATGCGGGCTACACGCAGTGATCTGTTGTGATCCGTGCAGACAGCGAGAGCGAGAGAGAGAGAGGGAAAATTGGATTTAATTCCTACGCTTCCAACGAGCACCGGCAATTGGTTACATCGAGCAACGTTTGTTCTCGCTTGTCAGCCGGGTAGTATGCGGTTGCCTGTTGTGACAGACTGGAGCTGTCAGTGGACATTCACACAGTGGTGGCCCCGTGTGCGGGAGAAATTGATATTAATGACGATGTGTATTTCTGGGAACACCGGCTGGAATCGGTTGCTCCACGCTTAGCTGTGCGTGCGAAAGCGGGAGGAGTCGCGCGCTGGACCAATATAAGTCAGCGTGCTGGACGTAACGAATGCCCCGGGAGGGATGCTTGATAGCGTAAATTTGAATTTTACTGCGCTGGATTTGGCTGATGGGATATAATTTATGGGAGGTTGAACGGGAGAGTGCTGCAACACTCAGTCTTACACATTGTTTGATGCGATAATTTAGTCTGATTAGATCTTAAGTAGAGCATGTCCAAGTTTACATCAGAATTAGTGAAAATTATCAACGCAAAACTGTAAAATGTAAAACTCGAAGTTATCTACTATAGAAGTTTAAAACTATGAAATTGAACAAAAGTAAAAAGAACCCATAAAAAATCCAAAGGATCGAAGAAATAAAGAAAAAAAAACAAGTTAGAAATATTCAAAAAACAATACATGCAAATTAAATGAAAGAAAGGCAGATTAAAGAACATTAAATCTGAAAAAAAATAAACAATACTTTAACCAATAACAAAAACTATCATAAAATCAGATATGATAAAGGAAACTCCTAAACCAAGAACGCAAACGAACCAAAAAAGAACAAAATTAAAATCTTTCAAAAAGACAAGCCAATCAGGTAACAATGAGAAGTCTAAACAGAGGTTAATTCCTATCTCTTTGTTGGTCTGTCGACCGCTCTCGTTAATATTGACATTGTTTATTATTTTCGAATCACTGCGAGCCACTTCTTCATGCTTCATGACCTCATAAAATACCACTTTCCACCTCGTCCTAACGCGTCACCCTTGCCTGGCACCAGTGCTCACCATCTCGAGCTCACTGTCCAGCTCGAAACAAACCACCCGACCGGAGGCAGAAACGAAATCATTGCAATGCATTCGTTAGTCTAATTTCCCCCACAAACAGGCTAGTCAGGCAGGCCTTCGCCGAACATGAAGACAAGAAATAAATTAAAACTTCCACTCGAATGTACTGCCGGGTTCGCTCGCAAAAGGCTCCTGAGCTTCCTGGGCGCACCGAGGTACACGACCGGATCCTTGGAAGGAACCGCCCGAGACGAGCGCGTCATCCCTCGAGAGGGTGGCGGTGGCAAAACCATACATACACAGCAAGCCCCGTGCACACATAAAGCCGAGCGGCAACGGACCAGCGAGGCAAACGAGAAATCGTCACGCAGAGGCGCAGATTTCACCGGAAAATCGTCACCACCGTGAGGGTTGGTGGAGGTGGCTTCGGGTGGGTTTGGGGGTGGAGAATGCATTAAATATTTATGCAAATCTCGGTGCCGGTTCGTCGTCGGCTGCAGATGGATTTTCCACTGTCCCCTTTTTTCGCGCTCTCCCGGCAGAATTCCTTATCCTGGCTCGGGCTCCGTGGGGGGGGAAAACTCCCGAGGTCCAGCTGGCTTACGGGGACGGGCCGCCTTTGCCGCTAGTGCACGTGGGCGAGTTTATTTTATTTTCATTTCATTTTTAGACTCTCTCTCTGTGCTTTTTTTGCGCGTTGCTCGCTCCTGCTCGGTGGCTCCGGAGGTTAGCTCCCGGAAGCTGGCACGGGACACACAAACAGCCGGACGGGCGAACGATGGCGAACAAATAAGCCTAATTTAAATTTAAAGTGCATACACTTAATGTGTCCTTCCCGCTGCTTCCACCCATCCGCCTCCCACCCGACCGGTGAGACGGGCGTTTCCTCGACGGCTTTTCCCGGATTGCCGACCCGGATTTTTGCCTTTTCTTTTCCGCTCTTGAAGGGAATAAAAAAGGCACACCGAAGTCAAAAATGACATCAGCCGCCGGTTTGTGTGTTTGTTTGCAGCCTTCACCTTTCCCGGCTCCTCCCCCGGCGGGGCATTCTCCTCCGACCGAGGGAATGTTTACGGTCAGATGACAAATTCGGATCCGGTGCCCGTCTGGAACTGGGTTGACAGGGCCGGTCGCTCGCGAACGATGCTGAGGGCATCCTCGTGGAGCCGTGCGCCGACGACGCCGTCAGCCGGCCGGTTCGATGAAGCGGAAAAACCACAGCGACAGGCGATGGAAATGGAAGAAAATGTGGAGTCTTTTCGGTGGCCACCGTTCAACGAAAGGAGTGCCCCTTTTTGGCTGGCCAAGAATCGACTCTCGCAAGCGATAGCGATTGGGTGTGGGGAAAAGTTTCGTCCCGAGTGATTTTTGAAGCATTTCTTATCAGTTTTTCGACTCCTAATAAGACTTACATCCTGGCTGTAATATTGACCGAAACTGTGATGTTTTTTTAATATTTACATGTTCTTGGAACACTCGTTATGTGCAATAATAATACATACTATCTCAGCCAGGACTTTACATAATATTGAAGCCTCTAAAACAGACTATTTATGTGAATAAAAAGTTGTTTCGTTTTGAACTTTCATTCTTCATCTGTGAAACAAATTATAACACTGATCTGGCAAGTAATAAAGAAATCTTCTATTAATAATTTTAAATAGAAACTTTGCAAAACGAAAAGTAAATTCACTGAACTACTGAGAAATCTGACAAAAACCTGTATTTTAAGTGAAAAATTCAAAGAAAAAACATCTCTAAAGAGGAAACATGATTTAAAGTTCTTTAAAGACTTTAAAATCTATAAAGTCAAAACCAAAGTAGCTCATAAAGCTCACAACTGTGTTCATTTCATTTTTTATTTCATTAAAATGTGAAAAATGAAAATGACAAATTTAATGAAAAATTCTCATGAAAACCATGCAACCTTGAAGCGTTCTTAATTTTTTTAAGCTAGATATTTTGTTCAAATATTGAATATTTTCGAATAGTTTTTCGTCTTGAACATCAAAAATGTTTTGTGCTTTTAGAATTAGCGAGATATTTAGAACACTTGCTCAAAAATGTGAAACGATCAAACCTTTCCTCCTACCCAACGTCTTCATTTAGCTGTCGAACGCTGCTGCCGCTGTTCCAGTTTCATGTTTGTCTTACCATTTTGTCTGCTCTCTGTCTCTCCAATTCTTACTCCGTTTGTTCCCTCCCCGTTTATTTTACCGTTCAAAACAGAGTTCAAAGTGATGAGTGCCAGCAGCACCGGCACCGCCACACTATTTGCTCACCCCGTTAACGTTTTCGTTTAATAAGGCGCCAGCCCGGGCCCGATTGTTCGATCGAAGAACAATTGATGCGTCCCGAAGTGAGAAAATAAAACGAAACGCCACACAAGACACCGGCGACGACACGAAAGCGGACACGGACGAACGATGGGACGGAAACCAAGCCCGGGAGGGAGAAAAAAGAACACAGAGCAGAAAACAATCCTCGAAGCATAATTCGAGCCGCACACAAACGAATCGTAAATGAGCACCGCCGGCAGGGGCAGTCGTGAGCAGCGGGATTTTAAACCTTCACGTTTCCAATATTCAAATCTAATCTAGCGATTGCATAATTCCAGCGCCCGGGCCCGGACCGATAAGCGCGCCCGCATGGAAAAGCGGCACGGCGCACGCACTCATAAGTATGCACAGGTTTATGAAAGCAATAAATCAGTTTACACGGGCATTTGTTGCGCGGAGTGCGCGCTGCATGGAAATTGGTCACTTAGTTCGCTCCCCGGAAGCGGCGTGTGGCGGTTGGGTGCCGTACAATTGTTCTTTGAAACGTCACATGCGGCACCACCCCCGGGGGTGGTTTGATTGACGTGAAAACTGTCGTTCGGTTGCTTTTTATAGCACCGGGAAGGTAATTTTAATATTTTGAAGGGTAGATTTCGTTGCTTGATTGGTGCTTTGGTGGGGTTATAAACTTTAACAGGCCTTTAAGAAACAAGAAAAAAAGACTCAGTAAATAATGAGATATTTAAAAGGAATGTTTAAAGTAATTATGTTCGGCAAATCCACCGTTGAAATCGAAACCTTATTTTTAAATTAGTATAGTTTATCACTAAAAAGTTCTTCTGACGTAAAAGGTTCAAAGAAATTTCAAGAGGAAAAGAAAAGAATTGAAACAGGAAGTTTGAAAAACATAAAAATAATCTAAAACAAAAACATAACAAACTTTTCTTTTGTTTTCGCATTGAAAACAAATGGAATTTTTAAGAAACATTTGCCAATTATTGGAATTTTGAATAAAAACACCAAAAAATCTCTCCAAAATCACTCCAAAATCGCTCGATTCACGAAAAATGGTATTTTCCACCCACACAGTAAAACACATTTTTCCCATCCATCCAGCGCTCAGGGGCACTCAGCTCGATGACCCGGTCCGGTCGTTGAAAACGAAACCCTGAAAATGGAACCCCGATGCCCATCATTTATAATTAAATTTTTCGGAAAAAACTTCAATCATACGTAGCGACCGGCTACGGCAGGAACCAGAACTGACCTGCCAACCATCTGCTCTGGATTGTGTTTTCCCGGACTTTTCCTCTCGCTGCTCGAATGCGATATCCGCATTCGGTTCCGTTGCCGATTCTAATAAATTCCTTATCCATCTTTCGCCCCCCACGCTCCTGATGGCCGGGCGGTCACCTATCGAAGATCAACCGAATCGTGTCCGAATGATCCTGCTTCGGTGTTTTTTTTTTCGCTTTGCCTTGCTCCTGTCCCGCTGGGGAAATTGCGAACGCTTCCGGGCGAATTCGTTTCTGTCCATCAACCTATCAATTATCGCACTCTGGCACCGGAGCGTCCCGAGGGCGTCGAAAACGGAACAGTATCCAGTATATGTTGCCGGGTTCCAATCGCGGCGTTCGCTTCTGAAGCGGGCCCGAGCAGTGTGGAACCGTGGCGATTCCTGGAGCGAGATCCAATGAGAAACACACAACACGGACAGGGCGGAAAAAAACGAATCACACGAAGAATGCTGAAAGTATCTGCAATTTGTTCGCCCTGCCCTGCCAGCTACACGGGCCGAAAGATTCATTTATTTGGCAAGCGGAGCCGACTCGGGAGTCTGATGAAAAACATCGATACTACTATTACCGTCGTCCGTTACAATGGCACTGGCGAGGAAAATGATTGCCCGGGGCTCGACAGCGAGGGTTAGGGGCGAAGGAAGCGGCAAGCAAAAAGTACATTGTCCATAAATCGAATAAAACACTATCTGGCTCGACGAGCTGGCAAAGGCGCAGCAGACGCCCTTGAAGGGGGTTTCATCCTTCAAATTTCACAACTGAACAACTGGTGAGAAGCTGAAGAATACGCTCTAGTATCTCACTGTTTCTGAAAAGAAAGCTTGTAAAGGTCATCTCTTAGTGCTCTCATAGGCTCTCATAGTGTAGCTAGAAGAAAAAAATGTTAAAGAAAGCCTGAAGTTGTATAGTAAAAAGGCCCAACTATCAGATAAATCATGCCTAAATCTAAAGATCTAAATCTACAGGAAAAGTGTACCGCTGCAACTTTTATTGGTATCATCTGATCCATTGATGTGAATAATGACTAATTTTTGAAGAATCCTTTTAAAAAATCAAGATATATTTAGGAATCAACTCATTCTAAGTGAGTGATCAGACTTCTCGGATCTCGAATATCAGTGACTATCGAGACACGAGAGAGTCTGAAGTAAGTCTGGAAGACTTTCTTGAAATGAGTTGAAACGAAATGGGAACAAACAAACTCTCCTTCTCTTCGTAGAGCAAGTTGAATCGACGAACATTTTAAGACTGTTGTGTGGAAATCCTTCAAAACCCTATTTTTATGTTATTTTTATGGAACGTTTGGATCCGATTAGTGAATCCCAAGTTTGCAGATATCGAAAAGCGGCTCAAACATTCCTACACCTACTGGAAGCCGAATAGTTCACAAGAGAGCATTCAACATTCTTCAGTTTTATCTTGTTCTTCTACTCCCTTACTGCAGTGCTCAGCTTTTCCCATTCGTCTATATGTAAAATCTGTTCCAAACTAGCCCGGAAGTAACGTCGCAGCAGTCGGTTACCATTGCGACACAGTAGCCACCGCGTACACCACTCCAAGATCTTCGCGAACCCCTTTCTGCCGACGGCTCATTCGAGTCACGAATTCATGAGCTTGCAGAAAAACCCCGGACCCTGCCAGTGCCCTTTTCGGAGCGACAGCGTAATGTGGAAGATAATCGGAATCGGGTTCTGCATATTTCGCGCTAGATGTGCGCCCGATAGCTTCGCTCCGTTCCGCCCAGCTGCCGCAACAGAACAAAAAAAAAAAGAAATCAAAAATCAGAGTGCGAAAGGCGCCCGGTCTCGGCCCAGCAGGAACGTAATTGAGTTGTCGAACAATCGTAGAAACACATTCCGGCAAACGGCGTTCGTTGCGCTTACTTTCCTCCCCGTTCGCTTGGAGTTGAAGAACGGAGCTTCTTCGGCGATCGGCATTCGTTGCGCCATATTGTTCCTCGCGGGCCGGGATGGAACCGGGCTGCTGGTACTTTTCACTTCCGCATTCGATTGTCATCAGCAAACGGCATCCTGCGGAATAGTGCGGAAAGGAGAGCGTGAGTGTGCGCGCGGCAAGAATTACAATTATCTCACGCGGGCGAACCTCCACGCGAACGAGTTGATCGGCCCCCGTGATCCGGTTCGAAGGACGAAACGAAAAGTTAAAAAAGAAAGCCTTCTTCACCGTCAGGAACACCGTGCACAGTGTGCGGTGAGCAGCAATGATGCAGCGATTGCAAAACGGTTATTTAATCAAGTAATAACGCGGAGGAGCAGACCGAATCCGACGTCCTCAGTGTCCGTAGTGTTCCGCGAGGGACGCCACCCGGAAGTGAAGCTTTTACGATGGACGATGAACGGCGCATAATCAGCAACCCACACAGCTTTTCATTTCTGCTTCATTGGATCAAGCCGTATCGAGTGGGGAGGGAAGAATGAACTAGCAGGCGGACTCCAGGAGGTGCCTGGGTGGTTTGGTAGTGCACTTAGCGAACGGGAATTATCGAGCCGGTCTAATGCACCAGCCAAGGCGTTAGGGAGAGTTACTCCCGGGAGTTTTGAAGTGACCGGGACAGAAACGCATTAGTGCAGCCGGTTCACTGGCGTAGTGTATTGATCGATCGAGATTAATGGGTGGGATGGTAGGAGCTTAAGATGAGCGTCCGGGAGTGGATCGACTCGGCTAGAACTTAAGCTGATTATTGGCAAATCGAAGATTTCGTGCTGATAGAGAGAAAAGATCAACAAGAAAAGAGCGCTTTAATGTTACATTTATTATGTTACACTAAATTGTACAAACTTATGTAAGGAACACGTTTCCAAGTCTCTTGTTGACATTATTTGACGTGATTATTTTTCCATTTGATTTTTGTTATTTTTTTAGCTTTTTATCCATTTATTGCTAGTTTTACAATTATGACATATTATTTGCATGCTTTGTTTTATGTTTTTCATATTTTCAGCCAAAATATACACAACTACTAACAACTCCTGATTTTTGTTTATCAAAACTTGTCAATTTGTTCTTTTTATGTTTATTTTTAACTTGAATGTAAAAGTTAATTCATTTGTTCTATTTTGTTATTTATCTTCACTTCTTGTTAATTCTAACTAAGTTTAATTCAGATCGAGTTGACGTGGTTTTGTTCTCTCTGTGAGTTTATTAGTTTTTTCATATTTTAGGAGTTTTTGAATGCATATCACTTCTGTTATGACACAAACTATTTGTTATACGTCGTATAATTCTACTTTTCATATTTTCCCAACCCCTTTTATTGTTTCTGTTATTGAGTTTCCACAGTTAATGTGTTATCACGCCGAACGCGCTAGGTGTGCATTTGAAAAAAATGCATTTAAACACATTCCATTCCACCTCACGCCACAGCCCAATATTCGTATCGCGCTAACTGTAAAACGCTCAACACGCCTCACGACGAACGCCGCACGGAGAATGCAATTTTTGCCCATTACCAGGCCAGATTGAAAAACGATACACCGCGAGACACCGGGTCTGACGCAGTCACGGGGCGTGCCATTCTATCTGCGGCGGAACAATCGGTACGGAGCTGCATCGCAATCGCGCTCGCCTAGCTCAGCAGTACGCCGGCGGCAAAAAGCGACAAAAAAAACAGCGAATCGGTATTTATTCCCACTTCACGCGCGGCACGTAAAACCGGGGGCTTCGGACGAAACAAATCAACCAACAACTAGATAGGAACATAACAACAACAACAAAAAACACGCGTGTTATACTTCCCATCGTTTGCAAAGGAATGTTACCATCGGTCGAGTTTTTTTTTTTTAATATTCCTACCACCATTTTTAATGCCCTCGCCTTCATTGCACACCACTCACGTGAACCTCTCGTTTGACGTCCGACCCGACATTGTTTTATGTTTTTCATATTTTCAGCCAAAATATACACAACTACTAACAACTCCTGATTTTTGTTTATCAAAACTTGTCAGTATGTTCTTTTTATGTTTATTTTCTCCTTTAAAGTAAAATTAAATACATTTATTCTATTTTGTTATTTACCTTCACTTCTTGTTAATTATATCTAAGTTTAATTGAGATCGAGTTGACGTGGTTTTGTTCCCTCTGTTAGTTTATTAGTTTTTTCATATTTTAGGAGTTTTTGAATGCATATCACTTCTGTTATGACACAAAATATTTCTTATACGTCGTATAATTCTACTTTTCATATTTTCCCAACCCCTTTATTGTTTCTGTTATTGAGTTTCCACAGTTAATGTGTTATCACGCCGAACGCGCTAGGTGTGCATTTGAAAAAAAAATGCATTTAAACACATTCCATTCCCCCTCATGCCACAGCCCAATATTCGCATCGCGCTAACTGTAAAACGCTTAACACGCCTCACGACGAACGCCGCACGGAGAATGCAATTTTTGCCCATTACCAGGCCAGATTGAAAAACGATACACCGCGAGACACCGGGTCTGACGCAGTCACGGGGCGTGCCATTCTATCTGCGGCGGAACAATCGGTACGGAGCTGCATCGCAATCGCGCTCGCCTAGCTCAGCAGTACGCCGGCGGCAAAAAGCGACAAAAAAAACAGCGAATCGGTATTTATTCCCACTTCACGCGCGGCACGTAAAACCGGGGGCTTCGGACGAAACAAATCAACCAACAACTAGATAGGAACATAACAACAACAACAAAAAACACGCGTGTTATTATACTTCCCATCGTTTGCAAAGGAATGTTACCATCGGTCGAGTTTTTTTATTTTATATTCCTACCACCATTTTTAATGCCCTCGCCTTCATTGCACACCACTCACGTGAACCTCTCGTTTGACGTCCGACCCGACCCGATGGGAGATAGTAATCCCGGTGCTATCGGATCGATCGGAGTGGGCAAATATTTACCGAGCCCGCACATTAGCCTAACGCGATGATAAACGTTCGGCGCGAAATCGCGGGGTTAGACGGCAAAAACGAGCGCTGCGGGAGCATCATAATAACTAATTATGCCTCTCGCACCGATAGCGATCGGTGCGTGTGCCGTTGCGTGTGTACCTGTTGATAAATGGGCCAGTTTGGAAAAACAAACAATTTTAGAGATAGTTCAGTATATTTTTTCATTAATTTTGTGATATTTCAAGAATAAAAACGAGCGTAATAACCTAAACAGCTTAAAATAAACATATGATAACATGAACAAAGAAGCATTATGAGCGGTTTAGGTGCAAATGCTCACTTTTTTAAGTATTTACTTCATGAATATCTGTCAATATTTAGATCTAGAAACTATTATCTACAAACATGGTCAAGATCAAATTTTGAAGCATTTTTGTAATTATTTTCAACCATTTTTTATGTTAAAATAAAGGGAAAATTTGTAGCTATATCTTTTGCGATCTTGTTGATATCTTGTTAATGCACATGTCGTTTCACTATTCAATGACTCTTTTGGTACCACATGAAATCTATGATAATTTGAATATAATTTATAGTTTATAGTTATTTATTTAATAATGAACATCATTTAGAAATTTTGTACTTTTTTGTAAGAATCATGGAAATTATTATAACTATTATTCTTGGTTTAAAGCATGAGCTCAATATTAATCTAAAATTTATGTTTTTTACTATTCAGACAAAATTTGAATGTATGTTTTATTATTGGATTGGCGATAATTCCTCCTAATAAATTTAAACGTTAGCAAATTTTCAATAATAGGGATTTAACATGGCTTTTGCTAAATAGATTTTTGACAATTAGAGAAACGGATAATATTAAAGTTTTTTTTGCTGTATTTAGAGAATTTAGCTCTTCACCCATTATTACCCATATGCTTCAACACAACATGATCTTACAAAAAAGCCTATACCGAGCTGATTGAACCAGCTGGGCAGTTGAGCATAATTTATAACAATAAGATGTCCGCTTTTCCTAATGACCTAACTCATCCCTGGGCATGGTCAACGATTCCCAGCCGCCAGCCGTTACGTAAGCATCAATCACACACACGCGCGTGAGAAAAGAAATCCTGGCTGCATTCATTAAACCATCTCGCCCGTACCCCTGTTTCTCGCCTTTTGTCTTGACCGTTTGGATGAAACAAATAAAAAAAAATGAATTCTAATCAACGAGGTGATAGCCCTTCACGCACGCACGCAGCTGCTAAACGCGCGCGTATTCCCAAGCGCTCGCTGCTTCCGAGTTGCATCCAGCGCGTAAAAAACGCATCTCGCGGCTTACGCGGCAGCTGCACCGCGTCGCGAGACCCGCGGGACCGTTTTTAGGTTTCGCGCCCCGCCCGGGGACCCGTTTGCGCGGATGCACTTCTGGTGTGCATTTTCTCACCAAAAGGGTCGTCCTTTCCGGCCAGTTCAATGCACCTCCGCGATGGGATTGAGCGCTTGTTTTTATTTTCGGGAAAAGAAGGGGTTTCCCAGCAAATCCCGCGAAGGGGAGGGCCATTGTCCTTTTGCTTGTGCCTGCGCTCGGTACAAATCTCCTGCCGCACTAGCATTTCGTTTTGAATACTCACCCCGGGAATGTGCACGCTCGCAAGCGCTTTTGTCCCAGTATACACGGTGAGGAGTTTAATTTCAATCAAACAATCAAACACGCACACACACGCGAAACAAAATGGAAACGGGGGTTGTGTGATTGAATCTTTCCTTTCACCGCTCAAGCGGTTTATCCTAATGGGTGTCTTGTTTAAGAGTTTACAGAAACTAACGGCTAGATACGTTCGGGAGTGATCTCTCGATACATAGTTTTTATCGGAGAGAATATATAATTTTTGGAAAATATTTCACAAAGTAGCTATAGAAGTAGAAAACATGTTTAAGATTGTTCGAAGAGCAAAGGAGTTCAAAAATTTATGTAAATAATAAAAAAACGAGATTAGAAAAGAAAAAAAATCTCAGAAATGTAATAACAATTGTAATAACATACAAAGAAAAAATATGAAAGGTAATATAAAATTAATATAAAAGTAATAATAAAAAAATATTTATTTTTGAGAGAAAAACATGAAGAAATTTTGTCAAAAATAAATAAATTATTCAAACATAATTGTCAAAAACTCTCAAACCAACTACAAAACTAGTTTAAAATACGATACCAGCATAAATCAAAACCATCAGCCTGATGTAGAAGATTGATTAACTAAGAAGCAGAAAAAAATAAGTAAAAACAACTTCCTCCAGCTCCTTACCAGCATCAAGACCAGCAGCACAAAGACATAAAAAATAACAAGAAAACCCTGCTGCAAATAAACAATCCCTTAAACGGTGTGCCATAAATAAAAGAACAAAGAACGAGCCCAACTGGCTGCGTTGAAAACCTGTTGAACGCATTAATGCTTTCCATCTCGAAACTCGGTCAAGACGGAACTCGCGCTCGCACCGATTGCATAACAATGGGCAAAGGGCTGGCCCCGGCCGGCTTTCCCAGTCCGGTTCCGGCGCGGTTGGCAGGAAGAAAGCCGAAAACCCCGGCGCGAGCGGGAGAAAGTACCGCGCACCGATGTTATGACCGGCGACGACACGTCCCTTCGCGGACGACCGCGGGAACCGCGCGAAACAACCGCGATACGTTTCCCGTCGGTTTCACCCGGTTCGTCCTTTCCGGCCAGTTCAATGCACCTCCGCGATGGGATTGAGCGCTTGTTTTTATTTTCGGGAAAAGAAGGGGTTTCCCAGCAAATCCCGCGAAGGGGAGGGCCATTGTCCTTTTGCTTGTGCCTGCGCTCGGTACAAATCTCCTGCCGCACTAGCATTTCGTTTTGAATACTCACCCCGGGAATGTGCACGCTCGCAAGCGCTTTTGTCCCAGTATACACGGTGAGGAGTTTAATTTCAATCAAACAATCAAACACGCACACACACGCGAAACAAAATGGAAACGGGGGTTGTGTGATTGAATCTTTCCTTTCACCGCTCAAGCGGTTTATCCTAGCTGGAAGCCCTCGGTTTCTTTAGCGCGTAAGTAAGAGTTTTTTCCTCGTATTTCTTTCTTTTGTGCGATGCGATTCTTTTCTTCCGTGACATTTGATGAACCATTGTGATTCGCGTAGCGTTCGTTCAACTTCTTGTACCGCACGCATGCTTTCTTTATCTTCTTTCGTTGGCTTGTGTTTGTTTGTGTATTAGATTAAGGGTTTTACAATATAGTTTTGCTCTGTTAAAAGTTATATGTTTAGGTACATTTCCTTTCATCATTTGTTTTTTACACATTGCAAGAATGTTATATATTGAATTAAATGATTTTGATGTTTGTTTAACAATAAGTTTCGAAATCACAGTTACAATACATTATCATCTTACATCTTTTATTGTTTTATGATTTTTTATTTGAATATTTATGTTCAATATATTCTTTTCTTGTTTTTAAATTTGATCCGTGGTTTTCTATACTGTATTTCATCCAATGTTCTACATTCATCATTATGGATCTATAATGAACTATTGAAGGATGTTATTGAATCATTTACATGTCAATCTTTAGATTTTCAAAACATTTTACATTCTTTTTTATAGCTATCATATGTTCTTCGTACATCCCTGCTTTTCATATGTTTAATAATCGATTATTGACTAGGAATAGTATTTCTTTATCGTACATTATTTGTAAGGCATGTAAGGATGTAAAAAATATTATCCATATGCGTAGCAAATCAAAATAACAAAAAAATCCATCACATTCTTTTCAACCCTTCACGCATCCTTCAAACAGGAACCGTTTCGAATGCAATGTTTCAATGCTCGTATAGGACAAGGAACAGCATTCACACTCACACATTCCAGCGGAGCAAAAAAGGCATTGCGAACCAAGAAATAGTTTCGCTGCGAACGCGGGTCATATTGTTCAGCAACTAGTTATGCTAAATTTATGATGCCCCGGCCGAAGAAAGCCGTGGATGTGAATGACCGCACGGGAATCCGGGAGCGAAAAGAAAGGGCTTTCCTTACAATGCTTCAACACCACTTTGAACCGGCAGCCAACAACAGGAGAGGAAAAACCCTTCGACTACATTTGCATCAGAATGCGATTCGATTGCTTCCTGTGGATTTTCGGAAGCGCAATGATGTACATCACGGCGTTGAATTCGCTGCGTTACGCTCGAGACGGCGGAGAAAGTGGACGGGACGCTAATGCATTGCAATTAGAGGTTTATGCGAGAACCCCTTTTTCCAGCTTACGCTGCACCGCCACCGGTTGCTCGCGATGAAAAGGGTAGAGGAGCCTTTGTTTCTGGCTCGTTTCTGATCCTTAAGGAGCGCAAACTGCGTCGTAGTTTTTGGAACAATTGGAATGCTTAAACCCCTTTCGGTTGTTCCTAGCCGAGCGCGCAAGTCATATTCGCGCTCTTGTTGATGCCATTGTAAGTTTGTTTACCTTTATCGCCGTGCTGTTGAAGGAATATCCGTGGAGGAACAGTTCAGCGGATTACATAATTCAGTCGTCCGGTTTTTCAGGATCGCTCATACCGTTCAGTAGAAAAAAGTTCTTTATAGTCAGAATGGCATGCTCATTTTTAGGCTCAATTATTAGAAACAGATAGTCTGCCGCCTTGATGTTGTGTTATGATTTTAATTTTATTTAACAATTTTATTATGTCGTAAGGTTTCAAAACGAGTTATCATACAATCCCATCGTCTTATTTTGCATTTTTTTTCTGAAAATTTCAACATTATCCATCACTGTACTAATTAATTAGCAGAAGAAGAAAGGAATCAACATTTAAAATGTAACTACCCAACGTCTAGCTGACTGTACAGAAACTGTTTCTCCCTATCCAACATGGAGCTAGTACGACGAGCGAAAGAGCGCCTTACTTGTCCTCATTAATCAGTGGAACTGTCTTCCGAAGAATACTTTCCGCAAAGCGCCTCGCTTAATGAAACCGGGCGCTAGTTGCAATCACCACCGAAACCTGTCGCTATCCGCGTTCGCAGCTCATCGTAGCGTTATATAGCAGTTCGAAATTAACCAGCAGAGTAAAGACAAACCCACGCTCGTGTTCCGCGAGCTGTAACACGGGGCAAACACGCCGGGTAAGGAGCTCATTAAAAATTAATCTGCTACCGGGTGGTGGCCTGAACTGCGGTGGAAAACCATTGCGTCCTGGAGGTAAGTAACGCTTCCATTCGGCAATCGCCTCCCGATATCGCCCAACCGGAAGAAACTAATTGATAATGC
>KZ068760.1:29113-45075 GCA_002091845.1 Anopheles cracens
GGCCAGAAAGTCGGTCCAGAAGCCCAAGACCAGGGCGAAATAATAGGGCCGTCCACGGGATCATCATCAAAGGATTATGGAAGCCCGGGCCCGGGCTTTATGGGGATGGAATTTGAAATTTCACTTAAAGCTCAATCAAGCGCATTTTTGGCGCCAGTGAACCTGGCGAAGTTTTGTGTTTTTGGGGGAAGTGACGAGTGAGGAGGAGAGGGTCGGGTCGGACGTCAAACGAGAGGTTCACGTGAGTGGTGTGCAATGAAGGCGAGGGCATTAAAAATGGTGGTAGGAATATTAAAAAAAAAAAACTCGACCGATGGTAACATTCCTTTGCAAACGATGGGAAGTATAACACGCGTGTTTTTTGTTGTTGTTGTTATGTTCCTATCTAGTTGTTGGTTGATTTGTTTCGTCCGAAGCCCCCGGTTTTACGTGCCGCGCGTGAAGTGGGAATAAATACCGATTCGCTGTTTTTTTTGTCGCTTTTTGCCGCCGGCGTACTGCTGAGCTAGGCGAGCGCGATTGCGATGCAGCTCCGTACCGATTGTTCCGCCGCAGATAGAATGGCACGCCCCGTGACTGCGTCAGACCCGGTGTCTCGCGGTGTATCGTTTTTCAATCTGGCCTGGTAATGGGCAAAAATTGCATTCTCCGTGCGGCGTTCGTCGTGAGGCGTGTTGAGCGTTTTACAGTTAGCGCGATACGAATATTGGGCTGTGGCGTGAGGTGGAATGGAATGTGTTTAAATGCATTTTTTTCAAATGCACACCTAGCGCGTTCGGCGTGATAACACATTAACTGTGGAAACTCAATAACAGAAACAATAAAAGGGGTTGGGAAAATATGAAAAGTAGAATTATACGACGTATAACAAATAGTTTGTGTCATAACAGAAGTGATATGCATTCAAAAACTCCTAAAATATGAAAAAACTAATAAACTCACAGAGAGAACAAAACCACGTCAACTCGATCTGAATTAAACTTAGTTAGAATTAACAAGAAGTGAAGATAAATAACAAAATAGAACAAATGAATTAACTTTTACATTCAAGTTAAAAATAAACATAAAAAGAACAAATTGACAAGTTTTGATAAACAAAAATCAGGAGTTGTTAGTAGTTGTGTATATTTTGGCTGAAAATATGAAAAACATAAAACAAAGCATGCAAATAATATGTCATAATTGTAAAACTAGCAATAAATGGATAAAAAGCTAAAAAAATAACAAAAATCAAATGGAAAAATAATCACGTCAAATAATGTCAACAAGAGACTTGGAAACGTGTTCCTTACATAAGTTTGTACAATTTAGTGTAACATAATAAATGTAACATTAAAGCGCTCTTTTCTTGTTGATCTTTTCTCTCTATCAGCACGAAATCTTCGATTTGCCAATAATCAGCTTAAGTTCTAGCCGAGTCGATCCACTCCCGGACGCTCATCTTAAGCTCCTACCATCCCACCCATTAATCTCGATCGATCAATACACTACGCCAGTGAACCGGCTGCACTAATGCGTTTCTGTCCCGGTCACTTCAAAACTCCCGGGAGTAACTCTCCCTAACGCCTTGGCTGGTGCATTAGACCGGCTCGATAATTCCCGTTCGCTAAGTGCACTACCAAACCACCCAGGCACCTCCTGGAGTCCGCCTGCTAGTTCATTCTTCCCTCCCCACTCGATACGGCTTGATCCAATGAAGCAGAAATGAAAAGCTGTGTGGGTTGCTGATTATGCGCCGTTCATCGTCCATCGTAAAAGCTTCACTTCCGGGTGGCGTCCCTCGCGGAACACTACGGACACTGAGGACGTCGGATTCGGTCTGCTCCTCCGCGTTATTACTTGATTAAATAACCGTTTTGCAATCGCTGCATCATTGCTGCTCACCGCACACTGTGCACGGTGTTCCTGACGGTGAAGAAGGCTTTCTTTTTTAACTTTTCGTTTCGTCCTTCGAACCGGATCACGGGGGCCGATCAACTCGTTCGCGTGGAGGTTCGCCCGCGTGAGATAATTGTAATTCTTGCCGCGCGCACACTCACGCTCTCCTTTCCGCACTATTCCGCAGGATGCCGTTTGCTGATGACAATCGAATGCGGAAGTGAAAAGTACCAGCAGCCCGGTTCCATCCCGGCCCGCGAGGAACAATATGGCGCAACGAATGCCGATCGCCGAAGAAGCTCCGTTCTTCAACTCCAAGCGAACGGGGAGGAAAGTAAGCGCAACGAACGCCGTTTGCCGGAATGTGTTTCTACGATTGTTCGACAACTCAATTACGTTCCTGCTGGGCCGAGACCGGGCGCCTTTCGCACTCTGATTTTTGATTTCTTTTTTTTTTTGTTCTGTTGCGGCAGCTGGGCGGAACGGAGCGAAGCTATCGGGCGCACATCTAGCGCGAAATATGCAGAACCCGATTCCGATTATCTTCCACATTACGCTGTCGCTCCGAAAAGGGCACTGGCAGGGTCCGGGGTTTTTCTGCAAGCTCATGAATTCGTGACTCGAATGAGCCGTCGGCAGAAAGGGGTTCGCGAAGATCTTGGAGTGGTGTACGCGGTGGCTACTGTGTCGCAATGGTAACCGACTGCTGCGACGTTACTTCCGGGCTAGTTTGGAACAGATTTTACATATAGACGAATGGGAAAAGCTGAGCACTGCAGTAAGGGAGTAGAAGAACAAGATAAAACTGAAGAATGTTGAATGCTCTCTTGTGAACTATTCGGCTTCCAGTAGGTGTAGGAATGTTTGAGCCGCTTTTCGATATCTGCAAACTTGGGATTCACTAATCGGATCCAAACGTTCCATAAAAATAACATAAAAATAGGGTTTTGAAGGATTTCCACACAACAGTCTTAAAATGTTCGTCGATTCAACTTGCTCTACGAAGAGAAGGAGAGTTTGTTTGTTCCCATTTCGTTTCAACTCATTTCAAGAAAGTCTTCCAGACTTACTTCAGACTCTCTCGTGTCTCGATAGTCACTGATATTCGAGATCCGAGAAGTCTGATCACTCACTTAGAATGAGTTGATTCCTAAATATATCTTGATTTTTTAAAAGGATTCTTCAAAAATTAGTCATTATTCACATCAATGGATCAGATGATACCAATAAAAGTTGCAGCGGTACACTTTTCCTGTAGATTTAGATCTTTAGATTTAGGCATGATTTATCTGATAGTTGGGCCTTTTTACTATACAACTTCAGGCTTTCTTTAACATTTTTTTCTTCTAGCTACACTATGAGAGCCTATGAGAGCACTAAGAGATGACCTTTACAAGCTTTCTTTTCAGAAACAGTGAGATACTAGAGCGTATTCTTCAGCTTCTCACCAGTTGTTCAGTTGTGAAATTTGAAGGATGAAACCCCCTTCAAGGGCGTCTGCTGCGCCTTTGCCAGCTCGTCGAGCCAGATAGTGTTTTATTCGATTTATGGACAATGTACTTTTTGCTTGCCGCTTCCTTCGCCCCTAACCCTCGCTGTCGAGCCCCGGGCAATCATTTTCCTCGCCAGTGCCATTGTAACGGACGACGGTAATAGTAGTATCGATGTTTTTCATCAGACTCCCGAGTCGGCTCCGCTTGCCAAATAAATGAATCTTTCGGCCCGTGTAGCTGGCAGGGCAGGGCGAACAAATTGCAGATACTTTCAGCATTCTTCGTGTGATTCGTTTTTTTCCGCCCTGTCCGTGTTGTGTGTTTCTCATTGGATCTCGCTCCAGGAATCGCCACGGTTCCACACTGCTCGGGCCCGCTTCAGAAGCGAACGCCGCGATTGGAACCCGGCAACATATACTGGATACTGTTCCGTTTTCGACGCCCTCGGGACGCTCCGGTGCCAGAGTGCGATAATTGATAGGTTGATGGACAGAAACGAATTCGCCCGGAAGCGTTCGCAATTTCCCCAGCGGGACAGGAGCAAGGCAAAGCGAAAAAAAAAACACCGAAGCAGGATCATTCGGACACGATTCGGTTGATCTTCGATAGGTGACCGCCCGGCCATCAGGAGCGTGGGGGGCGAAAGATGGATAAGGAATTTATTAGAATCGGCAACGGAACCGAATGCGGATATCGCATTCGAGCAGCGAGAGGAAAAGTCCGGGAAAACACAATCCAGAGCAGATGGTTGGCAGGTCAGTTCTGGTTCCTGCCGTAGCCGGTCGCTACGTATGATTGAAGTTTTTTCCGAAAAATTTAATTATAAATGATGGGCATCGGGGTTCCATTTTCAGGGTTTCGTTTTCAACGACCGGACCGGGTCATCGAGCTGAGTGCCCCTGAGCGCTGGATGGATGGGAAAAATGTGTTTTACTGTGTGGGTGGAAAATACCATTTTTCGTGAATCGAGCGATTTTGGAGTGATTTTGGAGAGATTTTTTGGTGTTTTTATTCAAAATTCCAATAATTGGCAAATGTTTCTTAAAAATTCCATTTGTTTTCAATGCGAAAACAAAAGAAAAGTTTGTTATGTTTTTGTTTTAGATTATTTTTATGTTTTTCAAACTTCCTGTTTCAATTCTTTTCTTTTCCTCTTGAAATTTCTTTGAACCTTTTACGTCAGAAGAACTTTTTAGTGATAAACTATACTAATTTAAAAATAAGGTTTCGATTTCAACGGTGGATTTGCCGAACATAATTACTTTAAACATTCCTTTTAAATATCTCATTATTTACTGAGTCTTTTTTTCTTGTTTCTTAAAGGCCTGTTAAAGTTTATAACCCCACCAAAGCACCAATCAAGCAACGAAATCTACCCTTCAAAATATTAAAATTACCTTCCCGGTGCTATAAAAAGCAACCGAACGACAGTTTTCACGTCAATCAAACCACCCCCGGGGGTGGTGCCGCATGTGACGTTTCAAAGAACAATTGTACGGCACCCAACCGCCACACGCCGCTTCCGGGGAGCGAACTAAGTGACCAATTTCCATGCAGCGCGCACTCCGCGCAACAAATGCCCGTGTAAACTGATTTATTGCTTTCATAAACCTGTGCATACTTATGAGTGCGTGCGCCGTGCCGCTTTTCCATGCGGGCGCGCTTATCGGTCCGGGCCCGGGCGCTGGAATTATGCAATCGCTAGATTAGATTTGAATATTGGAAACGTGAAGGTTTAAAATCCCGCTGCTCACGACTGCCCCTGCCGGCGGTGCTCATTTACGATTCGTTTGTGTGCGGCTCGAATTATGCTTCGAGGATTGTTTTCTGCTCTGTGTTCTTTTTTCTCCCTCCCGGGCTTGGTTTCCGTCCCATCGTTCGTCCGTGTCCGCTTTCGTGTCGTCGCCGGTGTCTTGTGTGGCGTTTCGTTTTATTTTCTCACTTCGGGACGCATCAATTGTTCTTCGATCGAACAATCGGGCCCGGGCTGGCGCCTTATTAAACGAAAACGTTAACGGGGTGAGCAAATAGTGTGGCGGTGCCGGTGCTGCTGGCACTCATCACTTTGAACTCTGTTTTGAACGGTAAAATAAACGGGGAGGGAACAAACGGAGTAAGAATTGGAGAGACAGAGAGCAGACAAAATGGTAAGACAAACATGAAACTGGAACAGCGGCAGCAGCGTTCGACAGCTAAATGAAGACGTTGGGTAGGAGGAAAGGTTTGATCGTTTCACATTTTTGAGCAAGTGTTCTAAATATCTCGCTAATTCTAAAAGCACAAAACATTTTTGATGTTCAAGACGAAAAACTATTCGAAAATATTCAATATTTGAACAAAATATCTAGCTTAAAAAAATTAAGAACGCTTCAAGGTTGCATGGTTTTCATGAGAATTTTTCATTAAATTTGTCATTTTCATTTTTCACATTTTAATGAAATAAAAAAAGTGGCTCGCAGTGATTCGAAAATAATAAACAATGTCAATATTAACGAGAGCGGTCGACAGACCAACAAAGAGATAGGAATTAACCTCTGTTTAGACTTCTCATTGTTACCTGATTGGCTTGTCTTTTTGAAAGATTTTAATTTTGTTCTTTTTTGGTTCGTTTGCGTTCTTGGTTTAGGAGTTTCCTTTATCATATCTGATTTTATGATAGTTTTTGTTATTGGTTAAAGTATTGTTTATTTTTTTTCAGATTTAATGTTCTTTAATCTGCCTTTCTTTCATTTAATTTGCATGTATTGTTTTTTGAATATTTCTAACTTGTTTTTTTTTCTTTATTTCTTCGATCCTTTGGATTTTTTATGGGTTCTTTTTACTTTTGTTCAATTTCATAGTTTTAAACTTCTATAGTAGATAACTTCGAGTTTTACATTTTACAGTTTTGCGTTGATAATTTTCACTAATTCTGATGTAAACTTGGACATGCTCTACTTAAGATCTAATCAGACTAAATTATCGCATCAAACAATGTGTAAGACTGAGTGTTGCAGCACTCTCCCGTTCAACCTCCCATAAATTATATCCCATCAGCCAAATCCAGCGCAGTAAAATTCAAATTTACGCTATCAAGCATCCCTCCCGGGGCATTCGTTACGTCCAGCACGCTGACTTATATTGGTCCAGCGCGCGACTCCTCCCGCTTTCGCACGCACAGCTAAGCGTGGAGCAACCGATTCCAGCCGGTGTTCCCAGAAATACACATCGTCATTAATATCAATTTCTCCCGCACACGGGGCCACCACTGTGTGAATGTCCACTGACAGCTCCAGTCTGTCACAACAGGCAACCGCATACTACCCGGCTGACAAGCGAGAACAAACGTTGCTCGATGTAACCAATTGCCGGTGCTCGTTGGAAGCGTAGGAATTAAATCCAATTTTCCCTCTCTCTCTCTCGCTCTCGCTGTCTGCACGGATCACAACAGATCACTGCGTGTAGCCCGCATCATCGGCAACATCAGCATCCCCTGTAAGTGGACGTGTAGTATTGGGATTCTTTTCGAGGAATTAGTTTCGTCTCCGACCGCTCCGGCTCTGGTAACGCGGTGAGGATTACAAATTAATTTACGAGATACACATCACTCAGCCGGGAAAGAAAGCTGGGGCTGGTCCGTAGAGGGAGAGAGAGAGAGAGAGAGTAACGCACTTCCTTAATTAAAGTCAAACTACTCGGAATTCTACTCGGACGAGCTTGCCGGTGACAGGTTAGGCGAGGTACGCCCGGAAGTCAGTGGAAGTTGCATCGGTAGTTCAGTTCATTTCGTCTCGAGCCACATAACTATTCATGCACATTTCATTAGATCCGAAGATAGATTTCCACTCCAATCGCCGTGCCGTAGAAATCAGGATACGAGCGATGGTTTCACATTCCGGGAAAGAGAAAACGCCTTGGAAAGTGCCGCTTGCTTAATCTTCTCAGAAAGCATCGCAACACAATGCATCTGATAAGAAGTACTGACTCGGGCGATACTTTTGCCCGCTCCGTAGCTTATAGCCCGTAGCGTCCATCTTCAATTGCGGCCAACGCTTGCATCTTTGCAACCGTACGCGATCTCGAAAGCGATCTCTCCACTGCGAGACCTCGCCCGGGGCGTTTCTTTCAACAAGACCCAAACCATCGGCATCGATCCGGTTCGAAGGGCCAACACGTTATTACATTTACAGCCCGCCGTTGTCCGTCCGGCTTTATAGCAGCAAAAGAGTGAGAGAGAGAGAGAGGGAGTCAGGGAGGGTTGTGCGGTTCACCGCCAGTGTGTGATGAGTTATAAGCAAGTTTTTAATAATTCATCGAGTTGTAATTACGGTCCAGCCCGAACGGGCCTTCAGGGGGGTGCCGTAAGTTTTCGGTCCGTACCGTGCGGGTGTGTGTGTGTGTTAGAGAGTGTTACACAATGTCGCATGACGTCATGCCGTCCTCCCGTCATTGAACGTGGAAGAGAGAACATCTTTGCTCATTAATTAAACAAGGGTAGTTTTTAGGTTTGGGTTCTGAATTTGGAACGTGCGTGAAATAAATGAGGATTTTGACACTTTCGGAAGTTTTGCGGAGGAGGAGTGTTCTGACGGAGAAGCGTCTTGTTCGATGAATTAATAGACGAGGCTTAGTGCTGTTCGATGGTGAATAAATAATAAGTATGAGGTGATTGTCATTTTTTCTGAACTAGGATTAAAGGAACTCTTCAATAATGATACTAATCATAGACTTCTAATGTAAAGCCTGAGACCTTTAATGCTCCAGCCTTGATTATTCTTGTCAACTTCGTTTCTAGAATGAAGTATGAAGGTTCAATAAGAATCCAAACACCAGATCTACTTGTAAATAGGATTATAGCCCCATTTCTTCAGGATTATAGCTCCAGAAACCAATCACAACACTCGAAGTTCAAGCTAAAAGCCCTGGGAAATGAGTCTTCCAAGAACAGATATTTGATAATTTTCCAGTAACTTTGATTTCTAATACTATAGCGCCAGCGTGAAAATAATTCTTCATAGGGATGCTTCCCAATGATAAAGATAGAAGTAGATCTCAAATGCATTGTGCAGAAAGATGTTAGCGCGTTGATTGGCAGGAACCACCGGTTCTTATGTGATAATGCTTCACAGCTTCTGCCAGCAGCAGAACGGCCCGTCTGATGAGTTTGCTTTCACGTTTCCGACGCTTAACGTTGCGAAAACGAGCTTACGCATGCTCTTATCAGACACAGCAGATCAAGCTTTCCTGCTGGCACCTCGGTAGTTACGAACCGCGCAAAACAACACGGGAACAAAGCGATCTTCACTCTCACGCCGAACACGGGCCGGGACGGGCGTAAACAGGTGTATTAAAATTAATTTGAAGAAATAAAATTATTTTCCACCTCCGATAGGAACTGCGGCCAATAAAAAGGAAATATACGGCCACTTCGCTTCGCTACGTTACGCGCAGCACTGCCCTTGTTGGGTGGCCGCTGCCATTTCTAATTGCAGTCCACAAAGCCTGTGCTTTGTTTTGTTCACCACCAGCCCGACCTGGCTTTATGATCCTGGTCGCTGGCTGCCTCCATCATCCCGCCATCTCGGAGACTGTAGTGATGTAGTGATTTATTGGCAATATCAAAAGCACCAGCACGGGCGCATAAACCTAATTGCCCTGCTCTGCGCCCCATACAACCACTTTAAGCCACAGCCTAAGGTGGGTCACAGCGCAGGGCACTTGTTTGGGGCCCTTTGTCCGACGCACCGGAGCCTATTCCGCTCCGTCCCTATTGGGGTTGAGGAGGAAAGAGCGAACAAAAAAACATTATCAAAAACCGTTTATCTTTCTTCCGCTCTACGCCCGTGACCACCGTGGTTTCGGATCATAATCGCAACCGGTGGAAAAACGATGTAAAACTCCCCCTGACTCCCTCTCTCTCTCTCTCACTCTTTTGCTGCTATAAAGCCGGACGGACAACGGCGGGCTGTAAATGTAATAACGTGTTGGCCCTTCGAACCGGATCGATGCCGATGGTTTGGGTCTTGTTGAAAGAAACGCCCCGGGCGAGGTCTCGCAGTGGAGCGATCGCTTTCGAGATCGCGTACGGTTGCAAAGATGCAAGCGTTGGCCGCAATTGAAGATGGACGCTACGGGCTGTACGCTACGGAGCGGGCAAACGTATCGCCCGAGTCGGTACTTCTTATCAGATGCATTGTGTTGCGATGCTTTCTGAGAAGATTAAGCAAGCGGCACTTTCCAAGGCGTTTTCTCTTTCCCGGAATGTAAAACCATCGCTCGTATCCTGATTTCTACGGCACGGCGATTGGTGTGGAAATCTATCTTCGGATCTAATGAAATGTGCATGAATAGTTATGTGGCTCGAGACGAAATTAACTGAACTACCGATGCAACTTCCACTGACTTCCGGGCGTACCTCTCCGAACCTGTCACCGGCAAGCTCGTCCGAGTAGAATTCCGAGTAGTTTGACTTTAATTAAGGAAGTGCGTTACTCTCTCCCTCCCTCTACGGACCAGCCCCAGCTTTCTTTCCCGGCTGAGTGATGTGTATCTCGTAAATTAATTTGTAATCCTCACCGCGTTACCAGAGCCGGAGCGGTCGGAGACGAAACTAATTCCTCGAAAAGAATCCCAATACTACACGTCCACTTACAGGGGATGCTGATGTTGCCGATGATGCGGGCTACACGCAGTGATCTGTTGTGATCCGTGCAGACAGCGAGAGCGAGAGAGAGAGAGGGAAAATTGGATTTAATTCCTACGCTTCCAACGAGCACCGGCAATTGGTTACATCGAGCAACGTTTGTTCTCGCTTGTCAGCCGGGTAGTATGCGGTTGCCTGTTGTGACAGACTGGAGCTGTCAGTGGACATTCACACAGTGGTGGCCCCGTGTGCGGGAGAAATTGATATTAATGACGATGTGTATTTCTGGGAACACCGGCTGGAATCGGTTGCTCCACGCTTAGCTGTGCGTGCGAAAGCGGGAGGAGTCGCGCGCTGGACCAATATAAGTCAGCGTGCTGGACGTAACGAATGCCCCGGGAGGGATGCTTGATAGCGTAAATTTGAATTTTACTGCGCTGGATTTGGCTGATGGGATATAATTTATGGGAGGTTGAACGGGAGAGTGCTGCAACACTCAGTCTTACACATTGTTTGATGCGATAATTTAGTCTGATTAGATCTTAAGTAGAGCATGTCCAAGTTTACATCAGAATTAGTGAAAATTATCAACGCAAAACTGTAAAATGTAAAACTCGAAGTTATCTACTATAGAAGTTTAAAACTATGAAATTGAACAAAAGTAAAAAGAACCCATAAAAAATCCAAAGGATCGAAGAAATAAAGAAAAAAAAACAAGTTAGAAATATTCAAAAAACAATACATGCAAATTAAATGAAAGAAAGGCAGATTAAAGAACATTAAACCTGAAAAAAATTAGACAATACTTTAACCAATAACAAAAACTATCATAAAATCAGATATGATAAAGGAAACTCCTAAACCAAGAACGCAAACGAACCAAAAAAGAACAAAATTAAAATCTTTCAAAAAGACAAGCCAATCAGGTAACAATGAGAAGTCTAAACAGAGGTTAATTCCTATCTCTTTGTTGGTCTGTCGACCGCTCTCGTTAATATTGACATTGTTTATTATTTTCGAATCACTGCGAGCCACTTCTTCATGCTTCATGACCTCATAAAATACCACTTTCCACCTCGTCCTAACGCGTCACCCTTGCCTGGCACCAGTGCTCACCATCTCGAGCTCACTGTCCAGCTCGAAACAAACCACCCGACCGGAGGCAGAAACGAAATCATTGCAATGCATTCGTTAGTCTAATTTCCCCCACAAACAGGCTAGTCAGGCAGGCCTTCGCCGAACATGAAGACAAGAAATAAATTAAAACTTCCACTCGAATGTACTGCCGGGTTCGCTCGCAAAAGGCTCCTGAGCTTCCTGGGCGCACCGAGGTACACGACCGGATCCTTGGAAGGAACCGCCCGAGACGAGCGCGTCATCCCTCGAGAGGGTGGCGGTGGCAAAACCATACATACACAGCAAGCCCCGTGCACACATAAAGCCGAGCGGCAACGGACCAGCGTTACTCTCTCCCTCCCTCTACGGACCAGCCCCAGCTTTCTTTCCCGGCTGAGTGATGTGTATCTCGTAAATTAATTTGTAATCCTCACCGCGTTACCAGAGCCGGAGCAGCCGGAGACGAAACTAATTCCTCGAAAAGAATCCCAATACTACACGTCCACTTACAGGGGATGCTGATGTTGCCGATGATGCGGGCTACACGCAGTGATCTGTTGTGATCCGTGCAGACAGCGAGAGCGAGAGAGAGAGAGGGAAAATTGGATTTAATTCCTACGCTTCCAACGAGCACCGGCAATTGGTTACATCGAGCAACGTTTGTTCTCGCTTGTCAGCCGGGTAGTATGCGGTTGCCTGTTGTGACAGACTGGAGCTGTCAGTGGACATTCACACAGTGGTGGCCCCGTGTGCGGGAGAAATTGATATTAATGACGATGTGTATTTCTGGGAACACCGGCTGGAATCGGTTGCTCCACGCTTAGCTGTGCGTGCGAAAGCGGGAGGAGTCGCGCGCTGGACCAATATAAGTCAGCGTGCTGGACGTAACGAATGCCCCGGGAGGGATGCTTGATAGCGTAAATTTGAATTTTACTGCGCTGGATTTGGCTGATGGGATATAATTTATGGGAGGTTGAACGGGAGAGTGCTGCAACACTCAGTCTTACACATTGTTTGATGCGATAATTTAGTCTGATTAGATCTTAAGTAGAGCATGTCCAAGTTTACATCAGTTTGCATCAGTACCCATAAAAAATCCAAAGGGTCGAAGATACAAAGAAAAAAAAACAAGTTAGAAATATTCAAAAAACAATACATGTAAATTAAATGAAAGAAAGGCAGATTAAAGAACATTAAACCTGAAAAAAATTAGACAATACTTTAACCAATAACAAAAACAATAATAAAATCAGAGATAATAAAGGAAATTCCTGAACCAAGAACGCAAACGAACCAAAAAAGAACAAAATTAAAATCTTTCAAAAAAACAAGCCAATCAGGTAACAATGAGAAGTCTAAACAGAGGTTAGTTCCTATCTCTTTGTTGGTCTGTCGACCGCTCTCGTTAATATTGACATTGTTTATTATTTTCGAATCACTGCGAGCCACTTCTTCATGCTTCATGACCTCATAAAACACCACTTTCCACCTCGTCCTAACGCGTCACCCTTGCCTGGCACCAGTGCTCACCATCTCGAGCTCACTGTCCAGCTCGAAACAAACCACCCGACCGGAGGCAGAAACGAAATCATTGCAATGCATTCGTTAGTCTAATTTCCCCCACAAACAGGCTAGTCAGGCAGGCCTTCGCCGAACATGAAGACAAGAAATAAATTAAAACTTCCACTCGAATGTACTGCCGGGTTCGCTCGCAAAAGGCTCCTGAGCTTCCTGGGCGCACCGAGGTACACGACCGGATCCTTGGAAGGAACCGCCCGAGACGAGCGCGTCATCCCTCGAGAGGGTGGCGGTGGCAAAACCACACATACACAGCAAGCCCCGTGCACACATAAAGCCGAGCGGCAACGGTCCAGCGAGGCAAACGAGAAATCGTCACGCAGAGGCGCAGATTTCACCGGAAAATCGTCACCACCGGGAGGGTTGGTGGAGGTGGCTTCGGGTGGGTTTGGGGGTGGAGAATGCATTAAATATTTATGCAAATCTCGGTGCCGGTTCGTCGTCGGCTGCAGATGGATTTTCCACTGTCCCCTTTTTTCGCGCTCTCCCGGCAGAATTCCTTATCCTGGCTCGGGCTCCGTGGGGGGGGAAAACTCCCGAGGTCCAGCTGGCTTACGGGGACGGGCCGCCTTCGCCGCTAGTGCACGTGGGCGAGTTTATTTTATTTTCATTTCATTTTTAGACTCTCTCTCTGTGCTTTTTTTGCGCGTTGCTCGCTCCTGCTCGGTGGCTCCGGAGGTTAGCTCCCGGAAGCTGGCACGGGACACACAAACAGCCGGACGGGCGAACGATGGCGAACAAATAAGCCTAATTTAAATTTAAAGTGCATACACTTAATGTGTCCTTCCCGCTGCTTCCACCCATCCGCCTCCCACCCGACCGGTGAGACGGGCGTTTCCTCGACGGCTTTTCCCGGATTGCCGACCCGGATTTTTGCCTTTTCTTTTCCGCTCTTGAAGGGAATAAAAAAGGCACACCGAAGTCAAAAATGACATCAGCCGCCGGTTTGTGTGTTTGTTTGCAGCCTTCACCTTTCCCGGCTCCTCCCCCGGCGGGGCATTCTCCTCCGACCGAGGGAATGTTTACGGTCAGATGACAAATTCGGATCCGGTGCCCGTCTGGAACTGGGTTGACAGGGCCGGTCGCTCGCGAACGATGCTGAGGGCATCCTCGTGGAGCCGTGCGCCGACGACGCCGTCAGCCGGCCGGTTCGATGAAGCGGAAAAACCACAGCGACAGGCGATGGAAATGGAAGAAAATGTGGAGTCTTTTCGGTGGCCACCGTTCAACGAAAGGAGTGCCCCTTTTTGGCTGGCCAAGAATCGACTCTCGCAAGCGATAGCGATTGGGTGTGGGGAAAAGTTTCGTCCCGAGTGATTTTTGAAGCATTTCTTATCAGTTTTTCGACTCCTAATAAGACTTACATCCTGGCTGTAATATTGACCGAAACTGTGATGTTTTTTTAATATTTACATGTTCTTGGAACACTCGTTATGTGCAATAATAATACCTCAAAAATTATAAGTTTGGAAATTTTGTAAAATATAAAAGATGTAGGGTAATCTTTGTTTTTTTTTGTATAACCTTTTCTATCGTTGAATCGTTTCATTTTTATCTTTAAGACGAGCGAGTATACCATACTATCTCAGCCAGGACTTTACATAATATTGAAGATTCTAAAACAGACTATTTATGAAAATAAAAAGTTGTTTCGTTTTGAACTTTCATTCTTCATCTGTGAAACAAATTATAACACTGATCTGGCAAGAAATAAAGAAATCTTCTATTAATAATTTTAAATAGAAACTTTGCAAAACGAAAAGTAAATTCACTGAACTACTGAGAAATCTGACAAAAACCTGTATTTTAAGTGAAAAATTCAAAGAAAAAACATCTCTAAAGAGGAAACATGAAAGTTCCCAAAGGTGAAAGTAAATCATACACTAAAATTAAACAAATGATAAATTTTCATTCTAAATAAAAAATATATGAAAATCAATGAAAAATGTTCATGTTTGTGCTGCACATGCAACCTTGAAGCGTTCTTCGTTTTAAAGTGATTGGTTGCAGCTCGAATCATACACTAGATCTTTTGTTGGATTATTGAAGGTTTTCGAGTAGTCTTTCGTCTTGAACATCAGAAATGTTTTAGAATTAGCGAGATATTTAAAACACTTGCTCAAAAATGTGAAACGATCAAACCTTTCCTCCTACCCAACGTCTTCATTTAGCTGTCGAACGCTGCTGCCGCTGTTCCAGTTTCATGTTTGTCTTACCATTTTGTCTGCTCTCTGTCTCTCCAATTCTTACCCCGTTTGTTCCCTCCCCGTTTGTTTTACCGTTCAAAACAGAGTTCAAAGTGATGAGTGCCAGCAGCACCGGCACCGCCACACTATTTGCTCACCCCGTTAACGTTTTCGTTTAATAAGGCGCCAGCCCGGGCCCGATTGTTCGATCGAAGAACAATTGATGCGTCCCGAAGTGAGAAAATAAAACGAAACGCCACACAAGACACCGGCGACGACACGAAAGCGGACACGGACGAACGATGGGACGGAAACCAAGCCCGGGAGGGAGAAAAAAGAACACAGAGCAGAAAACAATCCTCGAAGCATAATTCGAGCCGCACACAAACGAATCGTAAATGAGCACCGCCGGCAGGGGCAGTCGTGAGCAGCGGGATTTTAAACCTTCACGTTTCCAATATTCAAATCTAATCTAGCGATTGCATAATTCCAGCGCCCGGGCCCGGACCGATAAGCGCGCCCGCATGGAAAAGCGGCACGGCGCACGCACTCATAAGTATGCACAGGTTTATGAAAGCAATAAATCAGTTTACACGGGCATTTGTTGCGCGGAGTGCGCGCTGCATGGAAATTGGTCACTTAGTTCGCTCCCCGGAAGCGGCGTGCGGCGGTTGGGTGCCGTACAATTGTTCTTTGAAACGTCACATGCGGCACCACCTCCGGGGGTGGTTTGATTGACGTGAAAACTGTCGTTCGGTTGCTTTTTATAGCACCGGGAAGGTAATTTTAATATTTTGAAGGGTAGATTTCGTTGCTTGATTGGTGCTTTGGTAGGGTTATAAACTTTAACAGGCCTTTAAGGAACAAGAAAAAAAACTCAGTAAATAATGAAATATTTAAAAGGAATGTTTAAGGTAATTATGCTCGTCAGATCCACCTTTGAAATCGAAACCTTATTTTTAAATTAGTATAGTTTATCACTAAAAAGATCTTCTGACGTAAAAGGTTCAAAGAAATTTCAAGAGGAAAAGAAAAGAATTGAAACAGGAAGTTTGAAAAACATAAAAATAATCTAAAACAAAAACATAA
>KZ068761.1:0-12176 GCA_002091845.1 Anopheles cracens
AGGTAGTATTCATTATAGTTTTTTTTCCTTTTCTTTCTTTTTTGTTCAATTCAATTTCAAATTTGGAATAAAATAATCTTTTCTAATTGTAATCGGCCATCCATTCCTATTCCTTGGTTTGTTGCTCAATCAATAAACTCATAATGTCAGCGCTCATCCACACATGAGCGGATTCACAGGATGTAGGTTCTATCCTCAGCTGGATCCACATACAGGATTTTTCATCCTTTCCTGTACAGTTTCCAGAGTTACATAAATTCGTTTCACCCAATCTTGAAGTCTTGAATCTTGAACCTAGAAGTGGTTCTAAAACTGGTTATTATGTGTAGTTTAAAGATCGAGCAAGTCGATACAATATTCCGTCATTTTAAGTATTCAATCTGGCACAATAAACAATGCACGGCAGCCGGACGTGGGAAAAGGCATTTCATCCATGAGTGGAAGGATTCCATGACTGAGTGGGACGAATCCATGTAACTCTGGGAATTGTTCAAGTATGGATGAAAAATCCTGTATGTTGAGAATGTGATTAAAAGAGTCATAATTATCATAGAAACATAATTTGTCTTTATATATCTTCAAAATGTTAAATTTTATTAATTGTTTGGTCACAAACTTTGTCAGATCTGTTCAGTAGTCTAAGTTGTACACTTGTTGCCTTGTTGTCTAAGTTGTACACAGCAAGGAAGAATATTTGAAAAAGTTTCAGTTCAAGATGTCTGATTTATTTCATCGATCTTTACCTTTAGCAGCTTTAAGCTTTAAGCAGAAATTTGGCAGAAATTGTAGAACTGTTGCATACATTTTGAAATTGGAACGATGTTAAGATCCCACAATTGCGACTCTGAAAATTTATATTTCATAGAATGTTCCTCTAAGGGATCGGAATCGTTCTTAGTAAAGGGAAGGAAAAACTAGTCTCTTTTTTTGGCAATCTGCATGTTGTTCATGCAACGATAAGTTTAAGTAGCGCTTAGTATGCTTCATAATAAACCGGTACGGTTACGATTGAATCTAGTTCTTAAACTTACATACGTGTGATGTCTTCCATTCTCTTCATGTTTTTAAATATATCTACCACACACTTTATTGACTTCGTCTTAAAATGTGCACACATTTTGTGCATTTTTGTTGTAGTATTTCATAGAATTACGTACTTATAGAATAGTGTTTTTTACCTAGTTAGTATAGTTGAATCATACTAACTTCTTTAAAAAATAATACTTTTATAACAATTGAAGATGCCATGTTGAACTAAACTCATTTTAGAGTGTACGAAAAAATCGAAACGGAGCTGTAATTAAATTCTATTACCTAAAGCGTTAATCAGCCTATGATTGATTGAACTATCGAATTAAAACATATTTCGAGCCCGTGATCCAATTAACCACCCCAAAACTTCGACAGAATAATCACACATCATCGATCGCAAATCATTGCGCCACTCAACCTTGATGATGAGGCGTGAAGTTGAGATGTTGTGTCTGAAGAAATTTCCTTTACGTAACGCAAACAGCGTGATGCTTTCTACACACACCCACACACCCACCAGAAAACGATCGAATGCAAGTTCAAATCACCGAACTCGCAATGTCCCGGGTCTAGACCAACTCTTCCGACGGCATCGCAGTTGCATGCTTTCATCGGATCGCAACTGTATTGTTTATGCTGGCCGGACATCGCGATGCAGCGTTGTTGCGCCCGGTGTGCATTATTTCGATCACGTCAACACGGCTTTCGTTTACTTTACTTTATGTCATCGGCCCGTTTGCTGCGCTGGGTGGTGGAATGATGGGGGAGGGAGAGCAAAAAAAGCGTCACCCACCGTACGCATCGCCGTGTGCATTTTAACGACTCCGTTTCCTAATTTCTTTTCCATTTCTTCTCCGTTTTTTTTGTCCATTGCAGCCGTTACAATGTTTCCCGTGGTCGTCCGCCATCTACCCCCACCCCACCCGTCGTTACACCCCTCCCGGAAGACTGGGTGGATGCCAATCAGCGCTGGACGGTATAATTACGGTGTTCGCCGGTGTTCACCGTTCGAGCGGAGTGCGCTTTATGCGAAGTTGTGCGCGAGTGATATCTTACGCCCGATGGATACGATAAGATAGGGTGAAAATGTGTTCGCTGCCGGTGCGCATAATGCAGCCCGCGCATAATGCAAAAGCAAATCAAGATGAACCCGACGGCAGCGCGAAACCCGCGAACTCGGGAGCGAAAATATTTGATCACAGCTGATGGATGGATGAGTGTGAATCGAGTGTGTCGGCATTTTGGATACGTTTTACTGGTTTCCGTTAGTTACCGCCCGGTAACGGTTGGCTAGTGTTTGATATTGTTCCCACTGTTTTTTTGTTTGTTTTCAAACCTTTCATCATTTCCTTTTCAGGCGCTTTGGTTTTTATTTTGTGTAGAGAAATACGATCATTTAACTTGTGAGCTCATAAGCATTACTGGAGTGTGAGGTGTGCGTATGTGCAAGTGTGTGTGACGTGACATAGTGTCCCTTTGCTAGAAGATGGTATGGTGAACGGAGTGTGTTGTGCCGTGTAGGATATCTGCATCGTTGTGGCTTACCGTCGTGGTGGGCAGTAGCATAAGCAACACTCTCCGGGAATAGATCCTCCTGCTGGCACAGGAGAAGCTGACGACTACTTTCACGAGTGACAAGATAGAGTACTAACGGTAAGTGAGGATTTCTTTGCAGATTTAGATGGTGTGATTTTTGATAAACATGTTCATGTAGCTATAAGTTTCGAATCAATTTTGTTCAATGATTTCGATGATCAATTTTGTTCAATGACCTCTTGATTTTTTTGCCGATTTTCGTAGAAGAAGATAAATAATAAGAATATAATTAATATAATAAGAAGAAATAAGAAGATCATTCACCACGAATATTAGATTTACTTTCCGAATCGGTTGCTTTTAGACACTTGAAAGCGCATTCCTTCCAGAGATGATGTAGCTGTTGCCCTAATTTTATTAGCTGGAATTCTTTCGTAATTTTGAAACATTAATGAATTGATGTCGCTTTTTATAAACATTTTTTTGCAACATTTTTCTGAAAATTCGAAAATTTGCATAAATCATTTGCAATTTATGATACTTTTGCATGTCAATTGAAATGTTTTATTTTGAATATAAAAAAACGAAAATTATATTTTTGTGATTCTTCTCATTGTCGAAAAATCGTTTACGACAAAAACTACCCCCGCAGTGCAAACAATTTATAAAATGTGTTTGAAACATTTCACTCAACTCGAAGATACCTTAATGTAGATTATAAATGCTTCAAATGGTAGAAAACAGTCTTCCAATAATCTCAAGTAATCCATCCAAGGCAACCCTTTCGAGATGGGTGAACTCCCAAGAAATAGTCCACCGGACACCCTGGACGGATGATAATAAATTACCATACTGCAGGCACGGAAGGGAAGCAGCATGGAAGCAAGTGAGTGAAATCATCGCCCAGCGAGCGGACGTCATAGATCGCTGTTTTTCCCACCCGTTTGGCCGCGCTCGAGGCCGGACTGCGATGGTGAAATGTGGTCCGCGTTTCCTTGGCCCTGATCGACCGGAAATCCCGTGCATGGGGCGATCCGAGCGATTGGAAGGAAGGAAGCAAAAGAAGCCAGGCATTGATACGCGCACATTTATCAATCCTATCCGATGCTCAAACCTCAAGTCTCAACAATACAATACAGTGTTTACAATTTATTAACATAAAATCAAATAACAACTTGGAACTAGATCATTCGATGTACATATTTGCAATTAGGGACTTTATTAATATCGTTTTATGGCTATTTTATAGTCGTATGTTTTCATATTTAGCTGATGATTTGAGCATGACAGTTTCTGTAGCTAACTAGTTTTGAAAAGTTTATAATAAGCTTATTGTTAATTATATTTTTTTGATAGCATTTGATGGTTGCAACGTTTTCCAATGCAAAATCCAATCTGTCTGAAGTAAGTTTTTTTTTACATATTTTAAGGCCACATTTCAATACATAGATACAAACGGCTGGTAAAGAGATTTGGAGACTCGACACAAGTAGAAGATTTGTATAGAAGAGATCAGGGTAGCTGATTTTTTGTGTTTAAAACCATTTTTTCGCTATTTTTGTAATTCATTCTTGTTTATGAATGCTGTGTTGAAGGATTCCATAATATTCTTCAAAGAGTTGTTTCAAAAATGAGCTGTGATATCGTATAGAGTTTATATGGCCGATTATAAAACTCAAATGGAAAAGTATCTAAAAAACCAGTATATTAAACATGAAATTAATTCATGTTAGGCATTTTTAACAAGCTCAAGAGATTGGGACAAGGTTTATAAAATGCTTAATCATGATAAAATCCATATTTGGTTTTTAGTTTTGCTTTACATTTGAAACTACGGTGTGTCAAATATTCCTGTTTTCCGTTTGACTCTTCCCTTAGAGTTTCATAATTCATCATGTCTTACAAAAAGCTCAAAATATGACTAATATAAACAATTATCTTCAGCTCTTTGCTCTTTATTGCATTGCCTCAAACGACGCATCAAATAATACTAAAAGTCCACACATTGCAGGTAGATTTGCCATTTGAGAGACAATAATGTTTGTATCATTTTGCGTTTTACAGTTGAACACTATCATAAAATCGCACATAAAAGCACAAATTTCGACCTTCTAGTCTTTTTTTATAAATCCTTTTTTATAAAAAAATAAATGACAACACTTTGCGCAATTCTTTGTCATAGTAAACGATTCAATTATTGACACCAATCCATGCTCTAAAATGTGGTTTCTTGTTTATGATTTTTTCCACAATCTTAAGGAGGCACCAGTTTGGAACTCATGCAAGATATCACTGATTAAATCAACGATTGTGAAAAAAAACTGTGCTGTAACTTAGTTTGCGTTAATGAAAATCTGCATAAAAAAATAGAAGAAGAAGTCGAAGAAGGCTATTAAGTATATTTTACAGTGATTTTCAGTATTTTGGTCGCGATGGCGAGCTGTTCCAACACACGTCCCTTATCAAGACCAGCTCCATTGGCCTCCCTGACCAAACACAAAGCCCAAACCATCGGCTTTGGCCACCGAAACACGAGCACGAAAGACCATCCCGCGGGCTCATTGTCTTATCACGCTGGCCTACAAAGCGATCGTGTATTTGGTAACCGCCGAAACCAGTTCGGCAGCGCGGCTGCAGCGGAAGTGGAAAGTTCAGAGCTAATGTATTCCTACGAATCAACATTCACCGGCAGCGACTTTGAAGGTCGTTTTGCGTAATCGATTGCGGTGGGCTGGTGAGGGGGAAGGGGACCTCCAAAACGGCCCGAAAGACAATGGGAACTGTGACATGGTTTTAGAAAATTAGCGGCAGAGACCATAAAACCGCCCGTGGTACTGTCCTCTATTCGGCCACTCCTTCGTTTCGGTGAGGGAAGTGAATTTTGTTCCTGCCAAATGGATTTGCAACGGCATGGGTGAGGGCCTTTGGCAACAGCACAGCATGATCAGTGGAGCTGAGCCAGCACGCTAGAACACGGTTGACAGGATTGGGGCGCGTGCCCGCAGGATCCAGGCAGCCCGGGCCTGGTAGAACTGGTTTACTTTCCCATCCGATCGAATGGAACTACCCGCTTTGATGGCATGTAGATCATTGCCGGCCCGGACCGTGGAGTGAAGTCGTTTCGAACACGATCCGTCGCGAAATGGAGCAGTTTTGCGAAGCCTTGAGTGATACGTATCGTGCCATTGCGCGTGGTTAGCACGGACGGTATGACTAGGTCCGCGACATAACCGCCATCGCTGGTACAGGCGTTACTGGCTACTAAGAAACGGAGGGCGAGATAGACAAAGAAGTAGATACAACATCCTGCAAAAAAAAAACAACAGCACACACGACTTAGCTCCTTTTTTCCACCGGAGCGGTTGCATGTTCTCTTGAGCTTTGGTTTGTTTTTCTTGATCGATCACCTCCGCTAGCACACGGGGCGCACCGAGTGCAAGTGTAATCTGGAAGGCTAAATCGGTAGTACAAACCGCCGTCCGGGGGTACTTGCGGCCGTGCTGGTGCGGTTTAAATGCACAAGGTTGCACAATCTCTTTGCGCATGGTCCAGTTTTTTCCGTTGCTGTTGTTGTTGTGCCTAGTGTGCCGGTGCAATTCGCGTAACAGAATTAGGTACTCCTTATAGGGCAGCGTAGGTAGATAAGTGTATGAGCTGTTTTATAGGCCGCAATGGCAGCCCTATTTCGAGTGTGTGATGTTGGACGTATGGAAGCATGCGCGAAACAATACACCCAGTGGAATGAATATAGCGCCACACTTACATGTCAAGTCGAGATTTCGATTTCACGTGACAATATATTTAAAAATCACAAATTTGAAACCTTGACAAATTAACAAAATCCGTTATGTGTAAGAGCCAATGGGCTTATTGTTCAGTTTATAATCGGGAATCAGTTGGAGCACTTGATGCATGCCTTTATCTGAATCATTTCCTGTCGTTTAGCCATGAGAGGTAGACAATCCTGAGTATGAGAAAACGGCCAAGTTGAGGTTTGAGGCATTTTATCAGTACGATGCTTTAACATGTAAACATGGTTCATCAATAACTCTCCATCTTGTATTTCAATGACGGTGAGGACATTGTATGGATCTATCGTAGATAAGATTAAAGTTAAGGAATGTCCCTCCGAGCCATACTCGGAACATAAATCCTCCGATTGTGACTTATTCGAACATCCACCTTGCTTGTAATATGAAAATAGATCAAATTCACGTCAAAACGATGTTAATATTGGTTTTCTCCATCTAACATGAGGGCAATATGACAGGGTCTTTGCTTCTGATAGAATAACTATAGTAAAATACGCAACAGTGGTATTTTAACGAAACTGATCTGATTCGGTGAAGTTGATTTAATATTATTAACTAATTTTGTCTAGATTAAAAAATGACTTTAATTCCAACATTATAGTAATTTTTATACACAATTATGTTCAAACAAATTACTTCATCAGTGGTGATTTTTTGTTCGTGAATTCTCCTGTCACTGGGTGTATTTTAACAGCGTAATGAATCCTAAGGCTGAAGATTAACTGTGCTCCAAGTCCTTGAGATCGCGATTTCGCGTTTTGGAGGCATGACGTTTCGTGAGCGCTAAAACTGAACGGCGAACGTCTAAAAATAGCATTTCACAACGGTGTCTGACTGGAGCGGAGTGATTTCATGCGTGCAAAAAACACACATACGCGCCGTTTCAACTCACCTCATTGCCTGAACGGCCGATCCTTCCAGTCGATGAGATCAACAGAAGGCTGTTAAGGTCTGTATCTTGCCTCCGTCTCCGGGCAACATCATGTACGGTACCGTACGGATCAGGCCAATGAGGACGTGATTGTCAAATGCAGCAGACATGCAGACCTTCCGTCGGGTCTGAATGTTTTACTGCTAGCCGCAGCGTACACGTACGCCGATGGATGAAGCGGTGTTAATTTATTGTTTTTTCACGCGTCTCGCAAGCACTACTGAGCGAAACTGGCGCGAACTGAACAAACCACCAGAGCAAAGGGGTTGCTATACATCATTCCACTAGTTTGGATCATGCAATGGAAACGCGATGAAGAACATCTTCTACAGTCGTACCGAAAACAGTAGAGAAAGGATGGGTCGTCGGTATTAAGTCATTAAGTGGCGAGGTTGTAAGTTCACTGTGATCATGTTTTGTTTAGAAGATTAGCTAAAAACTTTCGATTTTTAAGTGAAGGGTGGTATTATGAAACAGTTCTATGCTCTGCTCTTCGCTTCCATGAGGCTCATGGAACACATCCTCTATAATAGAATGGAACGGTGATGTAATTTTGAAGGTTCATCAGTTGCTATGAGAACTTATCCGCCATAGGTATCTAGATTTCGTGATCAATGTTTGAGGCGTGATCGTTTTCATCAGCTTTATTGCAAAATAATTTATGCAACGATATAACATTGATCCGTTTTTGCCGTTAAGTGTGTTTTGGGAATGATTTTTATCAAAAACTGACCATCTCATGTTCGTTATACATCACATTTGAGAATTATTTGCTTATAATGACTTGTAAATGTATAAAACAATAAACTTGGACCTGAATTAGTGAAATTCATTTCCAAAAAAGTTGAAGCAAATATTTAGCAATGCAATATTATTTCATTACGAGTCACAATTTATCTTTTTCGATATCAAATTGGTGGCAAAGTGAACCGAAACGATCGTCACAACAGTAACTGAAAAACAACTTTCAGCCATTCGTTTCCACACCATAACGAACGGAACCGAATGCACACACACACCGCCTCGCCCAAGGTAAACCGTTTCCCATGCACATGCCACTATCGAAATAGTGCACCGAACTCTCGGCACCAAATGCACTGCCACCGCTAACGGGCGGCCTTTACCCGCGGCCCTATAGGGCTCGGTACGGTACAGACAAGAAGCCCATGCGGAGTGGAAACAAACGCAAGCAAAAAGTCGCTTCACATACGCCCGGCTTCTTCACGCGGGGTTCGAGTCTACGGTATCGCTGAAAAGTAATTAAGCAAAATAAACACATCACAGAAGGAGGCTGCGTGGACGAGGTAAACACAAAAAAAAACCACTCGCTTACTATACGCCCGGTCAAAAATGGCAAACCAGTTCACCGTCCCCGTACGCGACGCGACGAAAAGAGCAGAAAACAAATAGAAACGGCAACGGCACTTCCAACCGACCGCGCCGTGCTGTGCCGTGCCGTGCCGGGAAAAGTGAACGTTTCGCACTTGAAGGACGTCCAGTGTGTGTGTTTGTGTGGTGAACATGATCGGGTGGTAAATCTGGTCGATGGTCTTGGGACTGGTTCTGGTCTGTCGGACTCCCGGTGCATGTCGGGCGCAATACGAGTTGCTGCTGTTGCTTTATTTGCCAACGAGAACCACTCCTTCCCAGCGGTCGGTGCAATGCGTGGTGGATGCGTTTGATATCAGAAACAAATTACTGAAAGCTATAAATTACTTCGATTTAATTTGTTTTTCATGTTGTAATTTATGTTTGAAAAGCGCTCTAAGCCGTTTGCGTACGCGTGTTTTCATTCGTTGGACGTGAAAATCGAGTTTACGGTTGTATCTGCACGAAAGACTTGAACGCTTCAATAAGCGACGAACCTTTCCGCATAGTCCGATCCATTGGTTTATTTAATTTATAGCAGTGTTTTAATGATATTTATTCAAAATTGTTTCGCGTGTAGATTACACATAAACTTATTTTAATTTATCCATAAAATAACAGCTCAAGCGAAAGAATTTAATTGAGGAATTTGATGGAATATTATTCTAGTCAATACTTTAATGACAATTCAAGAGAAAACTTAAACTACTTTAACGGGAAGAAACCAAGAAACCGAATATCATAGAGACCGCTTTGTGACCAGACCTGACGTGCTGAACAATGATAGGGTCAAGATCTAGATCTTTCTCTTTAGAAAAAGATTAATTCAAGTACTACACAAAACTCTATCTGGACCGTTCCCATAAAGAATATATCTTCACCTAAGGGGATATAAATTAATGTAGTTTTCCGTGTTATGGAAGACATGACCGTATACGTTGTGACGCCAATTGGCTAAGGAAAATAAATAAAAAATGCAATATGTAGTAATTTTTTAGCTTACACCAATTTTATAATGTAACACAGCTTCAGGAGCGTCAAGTTGAAATTCAAACTAGTGTGATAATTAAACACATATAACTATAACCAAACATAACGGCAACGATTTTATAAGCGACGAACCCTTCCACATTTTGTTAGTGTTCGTATTTTTTGTAAAGTTATTTATAGAAATATTTTTGCATTCTTAAATTTGAATGCAAAACATAACGAACTATTTTACATATGATTCAGTATGAGTAGATCCCCGTAGATCCGTAGATGAGTAGGTGCCCGTTTAAGACTTATTCCATGCCCTTGTTAGTTTTATAATGTGTTACAATAAGTCGATAGCAAGCAAAGATCTAACAGCAAACTCTATTCGAAACGAAAGACTTCGTAAGCGACGAACCTCTTTTTTTAAACAACTAAATTTATAACTTTGCTAAACGCATAAATGTTAGTATTCGGCGAAGAAAACTTAAGCTGTTGTACACATTCTTAATAACAGCGTGACCTTCCGAAGCCTGCATATCCAATGGGCGTGCGGATAATGCAAGAAATACGCGTTCATTGCCATTATGTGCCGTATCACTAGTCATAGGCAATGACATTTACGCACGCTGTGGTACGGTGAGCAGTTGAGATGTTTATGAAGCTTTCTGCGTGTTCTTACGCTTACGCCAGTAACCAGGAAAACCAGCAGGCCGCACCGGCAGAACATGTTGCCATTGGAGCCCAAGTTTCTCATGGCACGAAGAAACCGGACGCCTAGTTGCTTGTTTATGACCGCGCTACGTGGACAATGGAAGCGTATGAAAAAAAAACTTACCGTCCATGGACCCACGGTATGGGGCCTCACTGCCAACCAGGTCGGATGCTGTGTAGAAGTGCGTCAAGATATTAATAAAAACCTCTCCGCAGGTCGGGTGGTTCTATTGTGTCTGCCAGCACGCTTCACGTTCGCAACGGATATCAAGAAGCAGTGTCGCTGCACTGGCTGCGCGTGGGGCAAACAACGGTCCACCGTGACCACCGTACAACACGCCGGACGAAACAGTCACGCTCGTTTGTCGTCATGTTTGCTGCTTCTGTTTCCGCACGCCCGGCGCGAGCGGCAGAAGCAGGGAGGTGCCATAGTAGCTGTCAAGTTAATGACCGGTTAAAAGTTATCGTTGTATGGAACCACGCCACAAAGGAACGGCCACCGATTCTTGGTCCCACAGCCGTTTCTCACAGCGCACCCTGGCGCAATAAAAGAAACACATCAAAGAACCAGGCCCTGGTGGGTCGGGTCGTCGCTGGCCTGTTGCGCGCCGGGTGGAAGTGATTGTGCGAACCGTGGGCTTCCCGCGCGCACCGGGCTGCGCTGATTATGCCACACGTCGGTCTGACGGTTGACGGTGTCGCTTCCGCGTTGCGAGCGTTTGGGCGACGTTGGGTCGCTCGGCTTTTGCACGGCGAACCCGATCCATCACGATGACTTCCGCGTCGGCGGTGCAATTTGGAGCGTTTGCCGCTTCAATTATGAGCGTCGGTGTTGCAGATGGTGGCAGTGTAGGTGATAATTTTGGGGTTGCTCAAGGCAACTGTCGTACGGATTTTGTGAGGAGACTGTTGGCTGTGGTGAGTGATTTAAGCAGCAAAGTTAAGGTCTCTTGTGGCTAAATTGGTTGTTTGCTTGGTTTGTTTAGGAACGGTATACATGTACATTTACTATTAGAAGATGTAATGACTGCTTCGCATATTTGGGAAGCGTTTCATGTAAGTTTCTCTTGTGACTTTGTACCGTCTGTTTCAAAAATAATTTGTGATATTAGTCATCGATTTTTTTTCTCGGCCCGTCGAATTAAACTAATAAATAATAAATAATTTGTACGAGTGTGGATGTCTTATAGATTAATATGTGTAATATGTTCAACTAGTTATGTGATAATGTACATTTGGTTACGTCCATCATTGCATTCTGACCTATTTGGACATACAAGTTGATTGATTCTGTTCGATAAATAGGTAGACTCTGGAATGCTGTGCGATCTCAACTCAAAATTTATATAGTAATTTTTATGTTATATATTTTTTTATATTACTAAGATGGAATGATATGAACAGTTAATTTTAAAGGTTTTTTAAATATCTGAATATTTCCTATTTATGTATTTTTATGATTGCCAATAAATGGTACATTACTGATAAAATTAATAAATGGCAGTCCGAGAACAAATTAAAACTAAATTTAAATAAAAAAATAACCATGGTCGGCTAACTAATACGTAAACAACATAAATAAAGTACAAAACATAACAATTAATTAAAAATCATGTGATAATTTCAAAAACAAAATATGCAAAAGAAGTGAGGAAAATAGTTGGCTTGCTTGTAAATCGAGAGTAGTAGCTTAGAAAATACAAATATTTACATAAAAATAGCTGTTTGTATGCAACTATTTGTAAGAATACTAATAGAGGATCCCTGATAGTGAAATTCGAAATAAACTAATCACCGATCACATTATAATA
>KZ068761.1:20006-34563 GCA_002091845.1 Anopheles cracens
ATAAGTTCTTATCAAGGAACTTGTTGCTTCCAACATATATTTTTCTACCAAGAAATAGTGTTTAATCAACAAGTAGTATTCCATGTTATCCGTTCCATATTTTAACCATATACTACTGTGACACGTGAAGTTATTGTCGAAATGAGGCATTGTTTAAAAGTATTTGACATGCTAATTCTACTAATTCTACCTAAAAACAGTGGTTTGTGTACAATTTTGTCAGAAATGTGTCTGACTAATTGAGTAATGTTTTAGAAATGTTACTCAGATGTTTTTTGTCAGAGGAATCCAATGCAAGAGGACAATATTGTCTCAATTGTACACTAATATCATTACTCACCGATTAGTTTCCATGGCGTAGTAAATCATCCGTTGAATATCGCTTAAAAGATGTGATGAGATCGCTTGATGAGTAAGTTGAATACCCACCTAGCGAAGAGTATTACGTACCACTAGCCGCACTTGACTTCTGGCAGGCCGTTTTGTGGACGAAATATTCATTCAAACCACATCACCTTCATAACAGAAGATTCCATCCATCAGCACAGCAAGCAAAATAACCTTAACATGCTGCAAAAAAAACAACCGCAAATCAGTATGCAGACGTTCAGCCGCACGTTGGGATTCGATCGGCTTCATTTCTCGCGACCCATCTTCCAAGTTGTCCAATCATCTGACACTGACGAAACATCCCGCTCGGTGACGTAACACGCTCCCAGCTGTTGCTATTGTTGTCACCTTTGCCACCCATCCAGCCAATAATCGAGCTCAATGGAAGATGGGGGGGGGGAGTTTTCTTTCACCGTCCCCTGTGGTCTCCACAGGATCCGCACATAATCTTCCGACGGTTCCCGACGGTTCGGCCAGCCGGGGCACGGCTGGCTCGTTCATTCATAATCATCACGCGCGCAGGTCACAAACCGGTCGAGCCGAGTGAAAAGGGCAAACCGCGCCCACCGTCGAACGGAGGAACCGTCAAACGATTCGAATGGCGGGTGCGTAGGACCGCGACAAAGGGTTCAGTTCACTTTCGGCTGACCGCATCCGCAACCGAACCGGAATGGAGCTGGTTTTCGGAGTAGGTTAGTAGAGGCGGTGTCTGCACGTGTGTGCCGGGTGTCGGGAAGAAAGAAGAGAGGAAAATGAAAACGCGGATTTTAGTGAAGCGCTAGTAGTGTTGTATATGCGATAGAGAGAAGCGACGTCAATTAATTAGTGCGCACCGAACGCGATCCCTAATGAGGCGGATCGATGATCTTTTTTGACCTTTTTTTCCTGTATCAAGGTTAACCACTGTTCGGTGTGTTATCTCCGCGTATGGTTAAGGTTCGGTTTGGTTTGAATTAATGAGAGCCGTTCCTCATTTAAATGGTGTTATCTTTCTTTTAAAATGATCCGCGATGACTAGATGCTTCTGTCGTGTTTGTCTCAGATGGACGGTAGAGGATGGTTGTGACATTTGGGTTTTGTTTTGACATCTAAGTATTATGGAAATAGCGATACGGTCAGGTTGGCATCGAATTGATTTTAAGCGATAAAACTTATAAGAAAAATCGTGGTGCTGTGAATGTTCCTCTACAGAGCATTTTTTGTTTGTTTGTCTGCTCCTTCGTATGGATATCTCACCAGGTGTTAATAACAAAGACTTCAAAAATTTTCACTAATTTACTAACTTCCATGCTAGCTAGCTCGTTAAGAAGTAAGAAACCCACAAATGACCTCATACACCGCATCACCGTTCGCAGCCTTTATTACCTAATTCTGCGCGGCACGCGATTTGTTTGGCATCTGTTAGCACTTATCTAATGTCACGGTCCACCGTAAGAATCCGGCCCACCGACACACTCGCACACACGATGTATGCCAATGCCATATTGGCCGCGGCGAATTAGGTCACACGGGCGGTGCAAGTGTCCGAAAAGTGAAAACCAATTGCGAACGGACCGATGCTTCAACACCGGCAGCCGGAGCTGCTGTGACCGCATACTCTAATTGGGTGTTAATTAACGGCGCAAATCCGCAAAACCCTCCCCGGTCGCAATTTCGCACGCACACTTTTTGCGATTCCGCCGCCTGCGTCCGAAACCGGCGTCCTTCGGCGTTCTGTGTCCTGGAGAGCGATCCAACCAACTTGCCGAGACAAGTGCTGTTGTAACTCTCCAATAGCGCAGGTTACATCGCCGGTCGTGTTGACGTTTTGCGCTTGTTTGTGTGGTACGGGCGAGCCGGGCAAATTATGGAACCGTGCAACCCAGCGGCATTGATGTAATTGCAGCTGCGGCCGGTGCGGCAGGAGTGTTTTGTGATAGAGGAAGTGAAAAAGTGGTGGTGTTTCAAACAGAAACAACAGCAAACAAACCGGGCCAAGGAACTGAAGCCGGTGTACGGGTCGATTTTTATGTAATGCACATTTTTGTGCTTTTTTGTTTGCCGCACGCTCAGTGCGCGTTTTGCGACGAGCCGTTAAGACGTTAACACGCCTGAACAATTCAATAATTGCTGCAACATTGTTGGCGTGAGAGCATTCAGCGTGGAGGTTGCATGAGCGGGTACTTCAGTTTGATTGACAATTAGCAACCAGGATCTACAGTCGTGGAGTGAAAATTAAATAGTTTACCTTTCTGAACATTTGAATTTGTAAGAAGAGAACAGTCACCAAACACCATGTCATACTTGTTAAAGAGTGAGGGTCAGTCAGGGTCAGTGAACAAACGCGTAAAATCGACGAATGTCCACTACTTGGTGTAAGAATTCTGTAGTAAAATAGAATAAGTAAGGAATAGGAGTAAAGAATAGTGGTGATGCTCGGCAAGATGCGTTGGCAAGATATTATATTGTTTGCATTCTTGCTTGTAATGCATGCAACTGGCATCATAATCCCTTCAACAACAGCCTGTGCAGAGTGAATTGCGATTCGTAGAGGAGGTGCAACTTCAAAAAGTGATAAATAATGTTTGTCTGTTCTTGTTTATTTTCATGTTGTTGTTTATCAATTCGAGTAGATGTCGCCAAATGTTGTGCACCGAATGTACAATCTAATTCCAATATTCTGGAATATGAGGAATTTCTCTAAATTGACAGTTCAGTGCAAAATTAAGCTGGCATTGCCATTACATATTTCAGATACAAAACAGGCATTTTTACTTAACAATGTGTAAATTTTACATGTAGAAATGAAGAATAATTGTATTAAGAATGATCGTTGTAAACTGTCAAACATTTTATGTACATTTTTTTTATCTTCAATTTACACTTGTTGTAGGCTGTACCTCAACAGATAGCTGCAACATCACCATGTATTCCATTTAAACGAACTGTAGCCTAGAATAAGAAAACCTTTTTATTTCTTGATGGCTGGGAAGATGCACTAAAACAAACTATTTGAAAACAACCACAGCCAAGTAGCTACCTTCGAATGCCACACATAAATCGACTCATATTTTTGCATTTTCCATCAAGGGCTTAGTATGTTTTTATCTAAAGACCGATGATATTGTAGCAGCTGCTGACAGATGGCGTTTTTTCGAATAACAAAATGTCTTAGTACGTGAATTTTAACAAGTTATGTTAGTTGTAATGCTCACATAGTTTTCCTTTTTATAGTTTTTGCTTCTTCAACCAATGAAAGTTATTACAAAATATTAAAAATATATTGATAGCATAATAATAATAATCAAACGTATCAGCTGTACCCTTTCCGATGTTTATAATTGATGTGACTGCTGCTAAATAACATTCACACTTCAGCCCGCACAAGCGAAGGCCATAACTCACCGTCATAAGACTAAATTGACTAAACAGCCATCCATATACCTCCGCTCGAAAAGGCGTAGATGTGAAATGCCAATCGCAGCATGAGATTCGCGCGCGCGCGCGTCCGCCCGAGCGCCTGTACACATTTCTTGTCCACACGCAGACCAGGGGGTCTTAGAGACTCACATTTTCTTACGCAGCGCACACGGCCGTCCCAAGCCATTATCGAATCCCGCGTAAACCAATCGGTAGCAACACAAGTTGCGCAATAAGAATAGCGCAGGCGCGCGCACAGACCGACCCTGCGACGTCGAAGCAGGAAGGAGGAAAGTAAACCTTTCAATCTCGTCAGCAAACGCACATCGCAGGTTGTTAGTTCGGTAAATGGCAGGTTGAGCTTTGAGCTGAAGAAGTAGAAAAAAAAAAAAAATAAACAACATGCATTATCGAAGCCACGCCACACACAACGACGGGTGGACCGGCGGTCCGGGTCCGGTCTTTCCGCCAGTAATTAAATAGACCGCTGGCAATAGTTGCCATCGTAAGGGTTGCACCCGTCCGAACCGAAAGGATGGACAATTATTTATAACTCATAACGTACGCCTCGCCAAACGGGGATAATGGCGCGGCTCGGCGTGAGGAAACGCCGCGTGATGGTCAAACATGTCCAAACGACCGACAGAGGAGAGAGAGAGAGAGAGATAGAGAGAAAAAAACATGTCGACTCACCGAGCAGTGTATTCAAATAAATGTCGATTGTAGCATTACTTAACCTTTAAAGCATTCCGCGTTGAGACATCTGGGTGAAGAAGGGGGTTGTCTTTGAAGGAGCACGGCGCGAAGATATTTTGCCGGCCACGTCTTCAGGGTGGTTCACTAACCTCCCGTACCCTTCCTTACCCCGTCTATGCTGGGAACCCCACAATGCGTCGTAATGGCATAATTAAGATGTAAATGCTGTCCCAGACAGAGCGGACACCAATCTTTCGCTCGGATCGGTTCTTCCACTCTTTGTCGGTGGATTCTACAACGACGTTTGTTTATGCTTCATCCGAAGTGGCGAGTCAGGTTAGGTGCTTGTTCCGAGTGCCACTCGTGGATAATTTCCGAGCCAATGTCCTCGTAATATAAACCTGATACAATGGTCGATACTTGTAGCAGCAGCAAGATGCTTCTGATCGGTTCGTAATCGTTTATTTTGAAAGGTTAAATCATGACAGAAGATTGTTTTGTATTTTTTAGTTCTTAGCAGGTGGTTATAAAAAATACATATTTACTAAATATCACCTTTTGTTTTGAACACGAACATTGAAGCAAAAACGAAGCTTTAATCTATAACTACCAACATGTATGTTAATACTATTGAACTGTAGAGTATGTGCTGGCTTCAAATGAGTCGATGAATCGAATGTTTTGACTCATAATGTTTCTTTTCGAAAAAATACAGTTGTTTTTCTAAGATAACGTGTTGTTTCGCCCACAATGCCCATGTCCCTGGTATGGTATGGCATGACATGGTGGAAAATATATATTAAACTAATTCCTTTGAATTTAATATGCTATTGACGTCCTATCATGAGTGTTTCACAAAGATGTAACTACAAATTTCTACGAAACTGGCTAGTGAGAAAACACGAAACAAGATGTAAAAGAATAGGGTTTGATTTATTGTTTTTGAAGGATTTGGATTTGAAGATTTTGTACAACCTACAATTTTCGATAACTTTTATTTTGTTTAGTTTCATAGATATTGAAGCAGTGCATTTGAAAATCCTCCAAAACGATAAGTAGGTCGATGTTGCACCATGAAAAAGTCGACATTGAATCTTTAAATCATCGTTGACCTCAACTATAGTCGTACCTTTTGGATTTATTTTCGAACAAATCGTGGTGTTTGTTAAATTTCCAGTGTTGAAGTTGTTGAACTGTTGGACAAAGCTACATTTTTTTTGGAAGCAGGTTTTTGTTGATGGATGCAACCTGCTAAATAAGTGAAATTCAAAGGTATACTAACAAAAGTCCATAGGTATACTGAAGCCGTTACCAAAAGACCATTAATGCATATTCTAAATCGTTCAATCATCCAAAGTTATGAAAGGTCAGAAATACAGTAATCCCCTACAGTGCGCAGTGGTTTTTAGTGGATAGCTGAAATGGTTTTTTGTATTATTTAATCAATTTTATTAACCTTAAAAAATCAGTTTAAATGTGTATTGCATTTTGCCACACTCTCATAATTGTCATATTTAGTCGCTTGTAGTGGCTAGCAAGCTTACAAAGTAAAGTAATGTACAAGTATCTTAATTTTAAACAAATTTTTGTGTTGCACCTTCTTATTACCAGTGGAGATCTTCATTTTTTTCAGTAACTGCCTTTCAATTCGTGTATCAGCGGCGCAACTGGCTCTTGATGTTGAATGCATACGGGAATACTCGTTCGTTCGTGCGCTAGACGAGAAAAATAACTTCATTTGCTAACTCCGTTTGGCTAATTATTTCGGCTATCACGTTTCACGTGCGCTAGGTGCAATTAAAGCACGGCCTTGACGAAACGGTTTCGTCGGAAACCATTCACCACCCGGCTCGTGCTCGGTACCGATTTTTGCACCGATTGGTCGGCACGGTTTGGTTTGCGGGCTGTTTTACCGAGCCAAAATAAATCTAACTCACTATCGCCGTTACGGAAGAGACGGCTGGGTTGGCTTGTGGTCGCAATTCTGTGCCAGTCGCACCATTCTCCTCCACCACACATTGTCTATTGTGTGAGGCAATGGTTGCGTAAAACACGCAGCGCTCTTTACGAGCGAGCGGTTCTTTTTGGCCCGCTGGAACCGCGATAAACCCGTTCTGAATGCCGCGCTGTTCTCGGGTGTCGTGTTACTTCTATCGCACGCTGCATAAAGTTCGACCGGTGCGTGGTTCCAAACACACGAGCGTGTGGCCTTTGCATCGTATGGCCAGAAGAAACCAGAACACCACTTACCACGGGAGAACAGTGTGCAATCAGATAAAGCGGAACGGCCGAGCGTGCGTGAAATGAATGAACTGCAAATTCCAGCCCGCCTCCATGGGTGAGATCTCACGCAAGCAGCGTTCTTGCTGGCTTCCAACATCTAATGTGCGCGGCAAAAACAATCGTTCGAACCTTTTATCCCACGGCACCGTTGGGGCGGTTGTTTCTGCAAATGTCAAACCATCTGCCCGCCTACTTGGACGTGCCGCTCGAAAAGGCAGTCGATGTCGACTGTAGGGCCGGTTGCCGCTAGAGGGCGCGCGTAATTGATAGCCGCTGGCGTGTCGAGCAAATCGGTGTCGATGACACACTTACACGCCGCACGTCATCCAATCCGACTGTCAACAACTGACCGTAGCAACGAGAGGCGTGCTCATATCGGTCGCGTTCATTAACCTTAACCTATAAACCGGCTAACCGATACGCAAACATAAGCGTTATCGGAAAGCTACCGATAACTGTTGCTTTGTTTTGTGGCGCCCTTTTACTCACAGCCCTAAGCAGTTTAAAGGGCATGTAGCAAAAACAGAGAAGCAGAACACCGAACGCGATCCCTAATGAGGCGGATCGATGATCTTTTTTGACCTTTTTTTCCTGTATCAAGGTTAACCACTGTTCGGTGTGTTATCTCCGCGTATGGTTAAGGTTCGGTTTGGTTTGAATTAATGAGAGCCGTTCCTCATTTAAATGGTGTTATCTTTCTTTTAAAATGATCCGCGATGACTAGATGCTTCTGTCGTGTTTGTCTCAGATGGACGGTAGAGGATGGTTGTGACATTTGGGTTTTGTTTTGACATCTAAGTTTTATGGAAATAGCGATACGGTCAGGTTGGCATCGAGTTGATTTTAAGCGATAAAACTTATAAGAAAAATCGTGGTGCTGTGAATGTTCCTCTACAGAGCATTTTTTGTTTGTTTGTCTGCTCCTTCGTATGGATATCTCACCAGGTGTTAATAACAAAGACTTCAAAAATTTTCACTAATTTACTAACTTCCATGCTAGCTCGTTAAGAAGTAAGAAACCCACAAATGACCTCATACACCGCATCACCGTTCGCAGCCTTTATTACCTAATTCTGCGCGGCACGCGATTTGTTTGGCATCTGTTAGCACTTATCTAATGTCACGGTCCACCGTAAGAATATTTTTGCATTTTCCATCAAGGGCTTAGTATGTTTTTATCTAAAGACCGATGATATTGTAGCAGCTGCTGACAGATGGCGTTTTTTCGAATAACAAAATGTCTTAGTACGTGAATTTTAACAAGTTATGATAGTTGTAATGCTCACATAGTTTTCCTTTTTATAGTTTTTCCTTCTTCAACCAATGAAAGTTATTACAAAATATTAAAAATATATTGATAGCATAATAATAATAATCAAACGTATCAGCTGTACCCTTTCCGATGTTTATAATTGATGTGACTGCTGCTAAATAACATTCACACTTCAGCCCGCACAAGCGAAGGCCATAACTCACCGTCATAAGACTAAATTGACTAAACAGCCATCCATATACCTCCGCTCGAAAAGGCGTAGATGTGAAATGCCAATCGCAGCATGAGATTCGCGCGCGCGCGCGTCCGCCCGAGCGCCTGTACACATTTCTTGTCCACACGCAGACCAGGGGGTCTTAGAGACTCACATTTTCTTACGCAGCGCACACGGCCGTCCCAAGCCATTATCGAATCCCGCGTAAACCAATCGGTAGCAACGCAAGTTGCGCAATAAGAATAGCGCAGGCGCGCGCACACACCGACCCTGCGACGTCGAAGCAGGAAGGAGGAAAGTAAACCTTTTAATCTCGTCAGCAAACGCACATCGCAGGTTGTTAGTTCGGTAAATGGCAGGTTGAGCTTTGAGCTGAAGAAGTAGAAAAAAAAAACAAATACACAACATGCATTATCGAAGCCACGCCACACACAACGACGGGTGGACCGGCGGTCCGGGTCCGGTCTTTCCGCCAGTAATTAAATAGACCGCTGGCAATAGTTGCCATCGTAAGGGTTGCACCCGTCCGAACCGAAAGGATGGACAATTATTTATAACTCATAACGTACGCCTCGCCAAACGGGGATAATGGCGCGGCTCGGCGTGAGGAAACGCCGCGTGATGGTCAAACATGTCCAAACGACCGACAGCGGAGAGAATGAGAGAGAAAGAGATAGAGAGAAAAAAAACATGTCGACTCACCGAGCAGTGTATTCAAATAAATGTCGATTGTAGCATTACTTAACCTTTAAAGCATTCCGCGTTGAGACATCTGGGTGAAGAAGGGGGTTGTCTTTGAAGGAGCACGGCGCGAAGATATTTTGCCGGCCACGTCTTCAGGGTGGTTCACTAACCTCCCGTACCCTTCCTTACCCCGTCTATGCTGGGAACCCCACAATGCGTCGTAATGGCATAATTAAGATGCAAATGCTGTCCCCGACAGAGCGGACACCGATCTTTCGCTCGGATCGGTTCTTCCACTCTTTGTCGGTGGATTCTACAGCGACGTGCGTATGTGTTTATGCTTCATTCGTAGTGGCGAGTCAGGTTAGGTGCTTGTTCCGAGTGCCACTCGTGGATAATTCCCGAGCCAATGTCCTCGTAATATAAACCTGATACAATGGTCGACATTTGTAGCAGCAGCAAGATGCTTCTGATCGGTTCGTATTCGTTTATTTTGAAAGGTTAAATCATGACAGAACATTGTTTTATATCTGGTAGTTCTTAGCAGGTGGTTATAAAAAATACATATTTACTAAATATCACCTTTTGTTTTGAACACGAACATTGAAGTAAAAACGAAGGTTTAATCTATAACTACCAACATGTATGTTAATACTATTGAACTGTGGAGTATATTCTGGCTTGAAATGAGTCGATGAATCGATTGTTTTGACTCATAATGTTTCTTTTCGAAAATATACGGTTGTTTTTCCAAGATAACGTGCTGTTTCGCCCACAATGCCCATGCTCCTGGTATGGTATGGCATGATATGGTGGAAAATATGTATTAAAATAATTCCTATTAATTTAATATGCTATTTACGTCCTATCATGAGTGTTTCACAAAGATGTAACTACAAATTTCTACGAAACTGACTGATGGGAAAACACGAAACAAGATGTAAAAGAATAGGGTTTGATTTATTATTTTTGAAGGATTTGGATTTGAAGATTTTGTACAACCTACAATTTTCGATAACTTTTATTTTGTTTAGTGTCATAAATATTGAAGCAGTGCGTTTGAAAATCCTCCAAAACGATAACTATAAGTAGGTCGATGATGCACCATGAAAAAGTCGACAATGTCGACAAACTTTTGAATTATCGTCGACCTCAACTATAGTCATGCCTTTTGGATTTATTTACGAACAAATCGTGGTGTTTGTTAAATTTCCAGTGTTGAAGTTGTTGAACTGTTGGACATTGCTACATTTTTTTTTTGGAAGCAGGTTTTTGTTGATGGATGGAACCTGCTAAATAAATGAAATTCAAAGGTATACTAACAAAAGTCCATAGGTATACTGAAGCCGTTACCAAAAGACCATTAATGCATATTCTAAATCGTTCAATCATTCAAAGTTATGAAAGGTCAGAAATATAGTAATCCCCTACAGTGCGCAGTGAGATGGCTGAGATGTTTTTTTGTATTAGTTAAACAATTTTATTAATCTGAAAAAATCAGTTTGAATGTGTATTGCATTTTGCCACAGTCTCATAATTGTCATATTTAGCCGCTTGTAGTGGCTAGCAAGCTTACAAAGTAAAGTAATGTACAAGTATGCTAATTTTAAAGTAATTGTTATGTTGCACCTTCTTATTACCAGTGGAGATCTTCATTTTTTCAGTAACTGCCTTTCAATTCGTGTATCAGCGGCGCAACTGGCTCTTGATGTTGAATGCATACGGGAATGCTACTCGTTCGTTCGTGCGCTAGACGAGAAAAATAACTTCATTTGCTAACTCCGTTTGGCTAATTATTTCGGCTATCACGTTTCACGTGCGCTAGGTGCAATTAAAGCACGGCCTTGACGAAACGGTTTCGTCGGAAACCATTCACCACCCGGCTCGTGCTCGGTACCGATTTTTGCACCGATTGGTCGGCACGGTTTGGTTTGCGGGCTGTTTTACCGAGCCAAAATAAATCTAACTCACTATCGCCGTTACGGAAGAGACGGCTGGGTTGGCTTGTGGTCGCAATTCTGTGCCAGTCGCACCATTCTCCTCCACCACACATTGTCTATTGTGTGAGGCAATGGTTGCGTAAAACACGCAGCGCTCTTTACGAGCGAGCGGTTCTTTTTGGCCCGCTGGAACCGCGATAAACCCGTTCTGAATGCCGCGCTGTTCTCGGGTGTCGTGTTACTTCTATCGCACGCTGCATAAAGTTCGACCGGTGCGTGGTTCCAAACACACGAGCGTGTGGCCTTTGCATCGTATGGCCAGAAGAAACCAGAACACCACTTACCACGGGAGGCACAGAACAGTGTGCAATCAGATAAAGCGGAACGGCCGAGCGTGCGTGAAATGAATGAACTGCAAATTCCAGCCCGCCTCCATGGGTGAGATCTCACGCAAGCAGCGTTCTTGCTGGCTTCCAACATCTAATGTGCGCGGCAAAAACAATCGTTCGAACCTTTTATCCCACGGCACCGTTGGGGCGGTTGTTTCTGCAAATGTCAAACCATCTGCCCGCCTACTTGGACGTGCCGCTCGAAAAGGCAGTCGATGTCGACTGTAGGGCCGGTTGCCGCTAGAGGGCGCGCGTAATTGATAGCCGCTGGCGTGTCGAGCAAATCGGTGTCGATGACACACTTACACGCCGCACGTCATCCAATCCGACTGTCAACAACTGACCGTAGCAACGAGAGGCGTGCTCATATCGGTCGCGTTCATTAACCTTAACCTATAAACCGGCTAACCGATACGCAAACATAAGCGTTATCGGAAAGCTACCGATAAATGTTGCTTTGTTTTGTGGCGCCCTTTTACTCACAGCCCTAAGCAGTTTAAAGGGCATGTAGCAAAAACAGAGAAGCAGAAGCCCCCTCACCGGGATGAGTATAGTCGTGCGTTTCATTCATCACGTAGCTAACGGTCTGCGTATTATTAATTGTGCTCGGACACTCGATTCCAACGCCCTTCCAGAAAGGGGACACCAATGGAACACGAACTGTTGCGCCACGGTTTCCAACCCTTACTTTGTCGCTCACACAAAACACGGATTGGAAATTCGATTACCATGAAAAACGGTTGACACGTGCCCGTGTGTCGCTTGTTATGGCGGACGAATGGACAAATCGGTTCCGAAGGCGGCACATCCTATCATTTGCATGGCGGTTGCGTTTGCCAGTTTGCTGCACAATGGGAGTAGTTGAGTCCAACCGGAAGCGAAATCGAATACTCACGTCCGGAACCGTCTGTGCTGACCCCTGGCTTGGATGAATTGGACACACACAGTACTCCGTGCTGGCAAGGAGGTAAAAGGTCTTCGGTTTCATAAGATGCGCGTACAAGTACACACACGCGGAAAGGGCTTGTCATGGTCGTGAACTTGATCTTGAGCGCTGTCCGATATAAGGAGTAGTACGAGGTCGTTATTTCAGTTTTTGATGGAAATAGAAGTCTTCTGGGGTCCTCTTTTGTGATGGAAATGTGTATTTACCTCAAATTTCTTCCTTCTGTAATTAATTAACTTTCTTTAACATGCATTCAATCAGTTGATGCTTTAAAGTTTTCGGTATTAAGAATCGTTCACAAAGAACGATTACTGTAATCCATGGAAAAATTACCACCTATTGTTCTCCAAAGAGTAGCAGATTATTTTTAAGAGTTTAAGATTTAAGTTCAATCCTCAGTTGAGTGAAAATGAAGAGCCCTGGTTGTGCTGGCTGTAATAATTAATATAATATAATGTTAATAAATACTACAATAATTTACCTTCCGGCTATTATCATGTATGTATTTCAACTGATTAGTTCATTAGTTAGTACTGATTTATTTATTTTTTCTTATTTCTACTTTACAATGTAACTAGATTTTTATCTTAGTGTTTTTATTATGTTTGAATTAACTTACAGCGTATACAGTAACGTATAGACGTATACAGTAACACTTAATTGGATTATAAAACCTTTCGCAAATCAGGTTTTATAATCCAATAAAATGTTTTGTATAACTTCCACAACCTATCGTTTTAATATTGATCAAGAAATGGCCAAATTAAACAAATAATTTATATTCATTTTAAAATATCATAAGATCATTATGTTAGCTTATCGCATTTTAATGAAGAAATTGAATTAATAACGTGCCTTCTGATGACTTCATGCGCCTCGTATGGTTTGCCCGCAATATGCCATCGAACGACGTCATTCCACCACCGCAATAGACCATCTACTTGCTACGCAAAGCGCAAGTCTGTGTCTCCAACTGTGAATGGTTCAGTTCGCCTCCACCGAATCGTGCTTCAGACATTTTCACCCTAAACGATGGCGGCTCGCCTATCGCGTTCGCGATATGCCATTGAAGTGAAAAGAAAACCCATGCCGCTTTCGAGGAAATTGAACCGGCTGAATGCCGGCGGAATGCTGATCGGCGCAGTAAACGAAACCCCGAACCGTTATTGAAAATAGCAACCGATCATTGGCGATCGATCATGCGTCAAGCGGAAGTAGCTACGCTCGGCCCGGGCAGGAGGGAAGCAAGCGCCCGGCGATGACATACAGCGTCGCGGGCACGTGGCGCTCGCCGCGTTGAACTAATTTCTCTCGATTTATTACAAAATCCCATTTCCAGTAGCCCGCCCGCGAGGTGCACCCCGGAATGGATAATGAAGCTTTGAGCGAAATAAAATTAAATAAAACGGAATGACACTTTCGTCACACACACGCGGCCGGCCTTCGGAACAGCCCGCCCGGTCGATGAATGAACGCGGACGACGCGCTCACGATCGTTTGCGCTTAGATAATAATTTCACACGGTTAGGTAACGGTGTCTTTGCCGTCGTCGTCGTGATGGTTTGCATTTTTGTGGGTGATTTTTTTTCATTTTTTTTGGGTACACATCTGCCTTTCCTGGACGAATATTAATCGAGTTAAAATTCTTTCCCGAACCGGCAAGATGTAATTTGGAAAGGAGGGTTCGGTCGGATCGCCCGGTAATCACGACGGGTACAATCGATGTGAAATTTGGAATGGAGCATTTTTATCACGGATTTTGCTTTATTGTTTTTTTTTTCTCTTCGTTCATTTGGGTCAGGTGCCCATCAGGGGAGCGTAATTGCATACTAAATGGATGAATTGCGCAAGTAAATAAAGCTTCGTTGGTTTAATAAACATATCGGGAGCTATCAAAGTTTTTTGAATATCCACTTTTCCACATCAATTAAAAAATAAATCAGAATCTGTTGAGATATCATCAATGAATAAGCTAATTTTTTATGATTGTTACCTGTATTTCTTTACATATTCTATCTTTTAAACATTTTTGTAATTTCTGTTATAACAGTACTACATTTAGTTTTTTCTTATTTATGTGATTAGTATTTGACACTTTCGTCGTATAATGAGCACAGTTTTCTGGCCAAACGAGCTTTTTTATTTATGGTTGTTACTAACGTTTGTATTGTTTTTACACATACTTTGACCGAATCTATTTGATAACTATACATTAAAAAATAATAGTTTTAAGAAATATGTTTAACTGTTACATATACATAAATTTTCAAACACAGCATGTTAAACAAGACCAAAATACTACTTTTAAGAAAACTTATTAAAAAACTCAAACACTTCTCTACT
>KZ068761.1:42692-55190 GCA_002091845.1 Anopheles cracens
ATGTATCCACAGAGCATAGTTACTAGAGATGTGCGTACCGAATAAGAGTGAGTGAGTGAATTAAATCTTTGTAATAAAGTCGTAACAAAAGAGATCCGAATCCCAAAAGAGTGAATGGAAGTCGTCAAACGAGCGGGAGTTGCTAAATGAGTGGGATTGGGAGTTGGCAGTTATAATTTAAATAGTTCACTCGTCCACGAACGAGTTACAAGTCCGCGCGATTATAATGACTCCCATAAGAGTTGCTAAACGATTCGAGTCTCAATGGTGTCTCCCTGAAAAGAGTAATAGTTACACATACCGAACACAAAGAATAAAAAAAAAACATTCGGATCACTGACTCACCTAAATCCCACGCACTTCACAGGAACGCACGGCTACTTCCGCGGCCCCGAAATGTTTCCACGCGCTCGTTTGTGTTTGTTTTTATCACAGATTTTTATTTTATTACCAAAAATGCATTTGAAAAAAGAACCGAAATGGATGTTTTGTTTCTTTAGAGAGATGACACCCTCCCACGCTCGGCTGGGAGCGGGACCGGTCGTTCGCTGCGGTTTGCTAGTGTAGAGTGGTTTGTTGTTGTTTTTTTGTTTCTCCGTTTCAGTTGATGTTGTTTCTATACGTTTGCATCTGCATTTGCATCGCATTGCTTTGCTGGGCTTACAGCTAGCTAAAAGGGAGTTGTTGATTTTGTTCGTTTCTTATTTTTCATCGTTTTTCGAGGAGAGGTTTGTAAATCGAACGAGAAGCGTAATTTGTCGGCGACTCTTCGGCACTCTTACATGATACTTTTGCAACGAGTTTCACGAGTACCTTTGTCTACAAATGTACATCACACGGAGCGCACTATGTGAATGTGTGTGAGTGTGTGTGGTTCTTCGGTAAGTGAGATTTACCACCGGGTTTCGTTTGCGGTGTTGCGTTGCAACTTGCAAGACACTGTTCTTTGCTTGGATTTTTCTCGTTTTCTAGCTTCTTGTCTGTTGTATGAGTGTGGTTTTGACATTAGTTTGATTTTTTCTGTTCTTTCTAGGTTTTTTCCACTCTCTTGCGCTTCTTCTGTTTGCTAAAGTCCGTTTTGGTACAAGGTGTGCGGAAACGCGCCTTCAACCAACAAACGGTGACAACGAAACATCCAGTTCAAGAAAAAAAAAACGCTGGTGACGCATTCTCTGTGCGTTCTTTTTTGTTTAACAGTAGTCAATAGTTATGAGAGTAATAGTTAATATGGCAAAATTCGCAACTGGATATAAGCAGCTTCCGGGTTTCGGGGGAACGATCGAAAGGAACGAAGAAAATCGATTTTGTCCCCACCGAGAGGCCTGCCGTGGTGTCGGTATTCACGTCGGGCACGAAACGAAATGGACAATTGAAAACCACATCTAGCAGCTAAACCATAGCTCCCGTTTCGCAGCAGCAAAAGGATAAAGCATCGGCACGGAGGAATTGGAATTCGTGACGGAATTCTCCACCCTCTTACTGTACTCTCCCTCACCCGTGTGTTTATGTTCGGCTGCTTTCGCCTGCGACTACACATTCGACGCTTTGCTCCTAGCCTTACCACTAACGGGGTGACGTGTTTTTTTTTTAGTTTGTATTCTAGAACAGAATTATCAAGTTGAAAAGGCTAGAATTAAAGCATGTTGTTTGATACATACTCTCATCATACGCGTGCGTCAAACTGAGGAGCAGTTGCATCACTACCCAGACCAGGTAGGAGAACGTGTTGGTCAGGATCCACCAGAGCAACCGCAGCGGTGTCTGCAGCACGTTGCCCAGATTGATCGATCCCTTCGGCATGAAGCAGACCGCCTGGTAGTCGTACACGGTCACATTCCGGAAGATAGCATCGTCCAGCAGACGCTGCATGAACGCTGGCTTCACCTCACCGAAGAACGCGCCCGTCTCCTGCAGCTGCTCACTGATCACCACGAACCCGTTGTTATCGATCACGTAGCACTGATAGTCCCCAGTGAAGCACGTCTTCTCACACCGCGGATCGCCGTGTCCGCACTGGCTCGTAATGTTCTTAAACAGCGTGTACAGCGCAGAATGGTGGAACTGAAAGCCAACCACCGCCACCGGCGCCTCCCGTGCGCCGTCCGCGTGAAAAATGGCATGGCTCGCCGTGACGAGCGTGTCGTTGCGATTGCCCGCATCGAACGGCACCGAGTAGACGAAGCTGTTCCGGTCGCTATCGTCCTTGCCGTTCTCACCGTCCGCACCTTTCCGGTTGCGGTTGCTGTAGTATAGCTCTACCGCACGCTTGTACCACACCTCGTCGATGGCACGGTTGTTCATTTCGCTAAAGTCGGGCCTAGAATTTACAAGCAGCAGAACAAGGTGAGATTGGTGAGCTGTTGACGCTACTTTACAGACGTTAGGATGGTGGAGTCTTACTCGGCCTGTTTCGATTCATCAGCACCGGTAGCGTACTCCTGCCATCGTGTCAAGCCGGAATGCGTAGCCAGAAAGGAGACGGTGATGCCAAAGCGTTGTTTAAATTCATTTCTATTGGGAGGGAAGATAACATGCGTATTAGAATAATGCAAAACTGAAAGTTATACCAGCGCTGGTATCAAAATGTGGTATTTTTCTGGAGTGTTTTAGATAACACTTTAAAACCTCACAAGATGTAAACATTAATGGAAAATTATGTGCTTCACCGCTACAAGTTTTACTAACTGCGGTAGAGTTGTCGAGTGTGTACTTTTGGATTAAAATAGCATAAGTATTACTAAATACTAGGTGAGTAAACACGATAGTACACTAGTGTTTTTGCTTCCGTCATTAAACTCGCGAATCGAGCAGTCGAGCAGTTGAGTCTTTCATACAAATAACCCAATCACGGTCTCTATCAAATTAATAGAAGATTTTCATATGTTTTTAAGTATTTTGAGTAATCAATTAGTTCGAACGATTCATAACAGATGGCGATAGGTGTCAACGGTTTGTCAATTACGAAATACGAGATACGGTTTGTCAATTAGAAATGAGAAACGGTCTGTTGAGATTCAGAAAGTCGTTCTATTATCTATATAAATAATTGTGTTGCTTAAAAAAGCAACACATTTTTGTGAAAAGCAATAAAGTATATGATGGACCTATTTATTTTCCTCAGCTTCCTAATACCGAACCGTGCTGCCAAACGAACCGACCCATTAATTACCTTGGCAACAAACCCATCAACACAGCGATAGGACTTGGACTATTCCGTTAAAAGTAAAATGGAGGCAAATATACAAGAGAGTGTGGATATGGCGAATGATATTTGGGAGGTGTTATACAGGAGAGGAATATCCGCAGCAATCGGTAGTTAGAAGGTAGTTAGAATGAATGGTAATGATGTTCGTTTTATACAAATTTTCATAAGCATCGTTTGTTACCCATGATACCCGGCAATTGCAGAAGAAGTGATTAAAGTTTTGACATTTGGCCAACGACAATGGAAATGATTAGTGTGTATGTGTGAGCGTAAAATTGGCGGGTGCAATCATCAGAATAAAAAGGGAGGGAAAATGAAGAAAGAATTGTTCAGTTAATATGGTGTGTTGTATTCAGCATATACATTCTAATAAATTAGGTTATTCGACAGAACCAAACAATACGATAGCAATAAAGGGATTTATTTGTATTTGTATGAAATCGATCGCGCGCATCATGTACACTTACCCTTTCTCATCCTTATTGCCACCGGTTCCGCTGACGTTTTTCGAGAACCATTCCTCAGCGTGGGATCATCCATATCGCCTATGTCAGGCACCGCATCGTACACACCAGTGTCGTAAACTGAGAAAAAAATCATTTCAAAATATAATATTTCTTACTCATCTATAGTCTATATAATATCTTTATAATAGAAGATCTGTACAGGTGTAAGTTAAATTAGGTTAAAAAATGGGAAAAAAATAATTATATAATAATAAAGCATGTAGTAAAGAGTCCAAACTAGGTTTGTATTCTAGAACAGAATTATCAAGTTGAAAAGGCTAGAATTAAAGCATGTTGTTTGATACATACTCTCATCATACGCGTTAGCCTTTGGGTGAACCCTAATAAATATAAAGATAAAGATTGTAAAATACAAAGCATGAAAAAAAGAAAAGCCAAAAAAATCAATTAACTCTGCGAAATGGAAGACAAGTTTAAAGAAACTGAAGAGAGAAATTCTCTTCCACAAGTTCACGCTGTCAAATTAAGTTTGATTTATGTCAGGGATTGCCATGTCTATGCCATACACCACTCCTGCATGTTTGGCGTAGTATCGCTAGATGACTGTCAAAATAATGAATACCGGCTAGTCTTCTTTATCCTTCCAACGATCTCTATTAGGATCTAGGCCTTACATAATGTCAGTAATGGAACAAAAGTGCTACAAACTCCCTGTTCCCAAAACACTTACGTTTGCATGCTTGTTGATGCAGGTGAGTGGCCGTCGCCTCGGCAACGGATCGCTGCGTGCCTTGTGGCAGGCGAGCGAAGCATTGTAGTCGTGCTCCACCGGCCACGTCGACAGCTGTGGCACATGGGTGGGCAGTGGGCAGAGTGTGTCCAGCACCAGCAGCAGCAGATTACTGGACGGAATCGGCAGCACCACGTACGGTCTGAAAGGATCCCGGTGGGAAAAAGGAGATGGTGAGAACGCTGGCACATTGCAACGGCGGCATCCTGCACGCTACGCTACCGTTCGCACTGATGTGCCTCTTTCGTGTACACCGACTGATCAACGTCCATGTTGAGCTCGTATAGGGTGATGACGTGATCGCACGGTTCGGGGCGGGTGCGATTTATCAGCACCTTGGTGAACTCGGGCTCCTTGTAGCGATTCAGCGTGGGATCATCCATATCGCCTATGTCAGGCACCGCATCGTACACACCAGTGTCGTAAACTGAGAAAAAAATCATTTCAAAATATAATATTTCTTACTCATCTATAGTCTATATAATATCTTTATAATAGAAGATCTGTACAGGTGTCTCAGAGGTAAGCAAAAATGGCACCGGAGGAGGTGCACCGCAGCACTATGCACTGTCCGAGCGCTAGCAGCGCCAGCAGCAAAGCAACGTTATACCTGGGTATGCTTCCGTCGCCGCACAGCGCGATCACACTCTCCTGTTGGGGTTTAATGAGAGGAAACCAGTTAGCAATAACAAAATAGTGTACAGGATAACGAAACAATATAGAAAAGGCTCGTATTTAATGTTGGACCCGTATTTTAAATTTAACTAAAACTAAAAAAATATTGTCTCTACTGAATAAGCCACATCTTCCCTAGCGCAGGGTTTGCGTTCCGAATTACTTAGCGCCTATGGGTATGCAATGTATTAATTGCGATCGATGGGCTGGGTAATGTTTTATTCGTTTCAACATTTTCTATTAATACGCGCCAGTTGAATTATAAACATTTTAGTGCATATCAAAGTGTGCATAAATCGGAGCAGCGTCCTTTGAGAAAAATCTTTTTCAATAATTATTAAGTTTAAAATTATGAGCATTTTAGGGAACGAATTCTTTACTTGGAATATCTCTCACACTCACATTCTAGAACACGTCTAGACGGGTGAGGATCGCTTTTGAGAAAAAAAGTTCTATTGTTTATGATAATCCATCGTCGGCTTCCGAAACCCGAAACTCTCCAATTATCTTTTGTTTTGTAGACCAAAGCTTTCCTGGGATATCCTGTGTTCCAGGTATCAACATCTAGGTGCTTTGTATCTCACAAGTTACATTTTCAAAATATTTTACTAGTAATCTATGTTTTTAAAATTGTAATTGCATAAAGAGACATAAGGAATAGTATGATTCAGATTAGCCTTTGGGTGAACCCTAATAAATATAAAGATAAAGATTGTAAAATACAAAGCATGAAAAAAAGAAAAGCCAAAAAAAAAATGTAAAACTTGTGATTAAATGATACAACAGAACGTTTCACTACACTCGAACCAATGGAATGATGCCTCTTTCTACACCATCGTACAGTGCAACAGATGTAACAGTTTGATCCGGATGGGGATCACTTTCGAGCGTTAGAGACTCAGACGTTCAACAAACTTTGCTCTAAAAACCCAACAACAAATATTACTCCTATACCAATACACAGAAACAGGGGGTCCTCTTCCAAGCGATCCTTTCTTAAAACAAATATAAATACTTAACAATAGTCGAACCCCATTATCGTCTAATCCCCGCAGTCGTTGCCCACACTCCGTTTGTTGGTATGGCGCGCTCCACACGGCGTTTTCCTGTATATGATCGTGATCGTTTTCACCTAAGCCGGCCCTTCTAAGCACGGGCATTGACACCACACCGGCACCCGCTAACCGCCGCAAACAATATGCGCCACTACAAGCTACTACACGCTCCGTACTCGTTTTACCGTAAAGACAACGGGGGAGAAAGGAACGAAAATGGGACCGCGTTGAAATTTACGCTCACGATGCGTCTCAGAGGTAAGCAAAAATGGCACCGGAGGAGGTGCACCGCAGCACTATGCACTGTCCGAGCGCTAGCAGCGCCAGCAGCAAAGCAACGTTATACCTGGGTATGCTTCCGTCGCCGCACAGCGCGATCACACTCTCCTGTTGGGGTTTAATGAGAGGAAACCAGTTAGCAATAACAAAATAGTGTACAGGATAACGAAACAATATAGAAAAGGCTCGTATTTAATGTTGGACCCGTATTTTAAATTTAACTAAAACTAAAAAAATATTGTCTCTACTGAATAAGCCACATCTTCCCTAGCGCAGGGTTTGCGTTCCGAATTACTTAGCGCCTATGGGTATGCAATGTATTAATTGCGATCGATGGGCTGGGTAATGTTTTATTCGTTTCAACATTTTCTATTAATACGCGCCAGTTGAATTATAAACATTTTAGTGCATATCAAAGTGTGCATAAATCGGAGCAGCGTCCTTTGAGAAAAATCTTTTTCAATAATTATTAAGTTTAAAATTATGAGCATTTTAGGGAACGAATTCTTTACTTGGAATATCTCTCACACTCACATTCTAGAACACGTCTAGACGGGTGAGGATCGCTTTTGAGAAAAAAATAAAGTCCGTTTTGGTACAAGGTGTGCGGAAACGCGCCTTCAACCAACAAACGGTGACAACGAAACATCCAGTTCAAGACTATCCCGAGTGCATGCTCGTTTTGTTTTTGGCCTTTCCTACACTTCTCCTAAACGGTCGTTTCACGGGAACAGCATGCAGCACGACACAATCTATTTAACATTCTCTAAACTGAAACGATCTTACGGAGCTTCCTCCCTGGCGGCAATATTGTGCTATTTTCATTCAATGAATAACAAGACGCACGCACACGAATGTAAAACTTGTGATTAAATGATACAACAGAACGTTTCACTACACTCGAACCAATGGAATGATGCCTCTTTCTACACCATATATGGCGAATGATATTTGGGAGGTGTTATACAGGAGAGGAATATCCGCAGCAATCGGTAGTTAGAAGGTAGTTAGAATGAATGGTAATGATGTTCGTTTTATACAAATTTTCATAAGCATCGTTTGTTACCCATGATACCCGGCAATTGCAGAAGAAGTGATTAAAGTTTTGACATTTGGCCAACGACAATGGAAATGATTAGTGTGTATGTGTGAGCGTAAAATTGGCGGGTGCAATCATCAGAATAAAAAGGGAGGGAAAATGAAGAAAGAATTGTTCAGTTAATATGGTGTGTTGTATTCAGCATATACATTCTAATAAATTAGGTTATTCGACAGAACCAAACAATACGATAGCAATAAAGGGATTTATTTGTATTTGTATGAAATCGATCGCGCGCATCATGTACACTTACCCTTTCTCATCCTTATTGCCACCGGTTCCGCTGACGTTTTTCGAGAACCATTCCGTTACCTTAGCATCATACACGAGGGCCTGCATCAAACCGCGATCGCCTGTAAGATCAGAAACGGATCGAGCGAACGCAATTAATACAACGGTGTGCGGTTCTCACCACTACGCTAAAGCTAAAACCAAAAGCTAACGAAACACACGGACAAATGCTAGATTTCGAGTAACTATAGTCGGTGGTTTGGTGACGGAAGAGTATAGCTCTACCGCACGCTTGTACCACACCTCGTCGATGGCACGGTTGTTCATTTCGCTAAAGTCGGGCCTAGAATTTACAAGCAGCAGAACAAGGTGAGATTGGTGAGCTGTTGACGCTACTTTACAGACGTTAGGATGGTGGAGTCTTACTCGGCCTGTTTCGATTCATCAGCACCGGTAGCGTACTCCTGCCATCGTGTCAAGCCGGAATGCGTAGCCAGAAAGGAGACGGTGATGCCAAAGCGTTGTTTAAATTCATTTCTATTGGGAGGGAAGATAACATGCGTATTAGAATAATGCAAAACTGAAAGTTATACCAGCGCTGGTATCAAAATGTGGTATTTTTCTGGAGTGTTTTAGATAACACTTTAAAACCTCACAAGATGTAAACATTAATGGAAAATTATGTGCTTCACCGCTACAAGTTTTACTAACTGCGGTAGAGTTGTCGAGTGTATACTTTTGGATTAAAATAGCATAAGTATTACTAAATACTAGGTGAGTAAACACGATAGTACACTAGTGTTTTTGCTTCCGTCATTAAACTCGCGAATCGAGCAGTCGAGCAGTTGAGTCTTCCATACAAATATCCCAATCACGGTCTCTATCAAATTAATAGAAGATTTTCATATGTTTTTAAGTATTTTGAGTAATCAATTAGTTCGAACGATTCATAACAGATGGCGATAGGTGTCAACGGTTTGTCAATTACGAAATACGAGATACGGTTTGTCAATTAGAAATGAGAAACGGTCTGTTGAGATTCAGAAAGTCGTTCTATTATCTATATAAATAATTGTGTTGCTTAAAAAAGCAACACATTTTTGTGAAAAGCAATAAAGTATATGATGGACCTATTTATTTTCCTCAGCTTCCTAATACCGAACCGTGCTGCCAAACGAACCGACCCATTAATTACCTTGGCAACAAACCCATCAACACAGCGATAGGACTTGGACTATTCCGTTAAAAGTAAAATGGAGGCAAATATACAAGAGAGTGTGGATATGGCGAATGATATTTGGGAGGTGTTATACAGGAGAGGAATATCCGCAGCAATCGGTAGTTAGAAGGTAGTTAGAATGATTGGTAATGATGTTCGTTTTATACAAATTTTCATAAGCATCGTTTGTTACCCATGATACCCGGCGATTGCAGAAGAAGTGATTAAAGTTTTGACATTTGGCCAACGACAATGGAAATGATTAGTGTGTATGTGTGAGCGTAAAATTAATTGCAGAAGAAGTGATTAAAGTTTTGACATTTGGCCAACGACAATGGAAATGATTAGTGTGTATGTGTGAGCGTAAAATTGGCGGGTGCAATCATCAGAATAAAAAGGGAGGGAAAATGAAGAAAGAATTGTTCAGTTAATATGGTGTGTTGTATTCAGCATATACATTCTAATAAATTAGGTTATTCGACAGAACCAAACAATACGATAGCAATAAAGGGATTTATTTGTATTTGTATGAAATCGATCGCGCGCATCATGTACACTTACCCTTTCTCATCCTTATTGCCACCGGTTCCGCTGACGTTTTTCGAGAACCATTCCGTTACCTTAGCATCATACACGAGGGCCTGCATCAAACCGCGATCGCCTGTAAGATCAGAAACGGATCGAGCGAACGCAATTAATACAACGGTGTGCGGTTCTCACCACTACGCTAAAGCTAAAACCAAAAGCTAACGAAACACACGGACAAATGCTAGATTTCGAGTAACTATAGTCGGTGGTTTGGTGACGGAAGAGTAAAAAAGAAAAACAAAACAAGTGCACTTTACAATCCGCATAAAAGAGGGTATTTAAAATCAAAACATTACGACGGTAGCTTTTGGTCGCTGCCGGGTGAGATTCGTGAGATAAATGGGTGCACTAGAATGTGTATTGATTGAAAAATATAATACACACATACACAGATTGAGCGATGTGATTGTGATTAGTCACACAAAACGCAAAATAACGTGATCCATAGAAGGGGAGCAAAAAAAAAACGGTGCAAGTGCGAATGCACAATAGTTGATAATTTGAAAAACGAAAACAAAAACTTCGAGAAAAAATACACCTATTTGACAGGGTTCGAAACTGGGTTGGACTATAACTGTACATGAGGACTCATTGTAAGTGGTGTTAAACGCAACGGGTTTAAGGGTGCCGTAGAAATTTGGGTGCAGGCTACTACCATTCCACAAGACCGTGACCGTGAACAACCTCCCTATTGAAGGTGACAAACGATAAAGAGAAGTTTATAAAGTACGACTGTGCGGGGGCAGAAAAGTGAAAACAACGTTCATCAAGATATCGCAAGGGGCAACAGGATAGATCGTGGGTGTGGATGTCTGCTAAAACATATACACGACATGCTTGTATCGGAAACTATTTTTATGCAAAAGTTTAGAGTAGACAGACAGAGAGACAAATAGAAAGTTAGGGAGAGTCATTGAACAAAGAGAGTGTGCTTGTGTTGTTAAAAAAAGATATTTAGTTATCACTGTTAGTTTTCAGTTTTAATCCGCAGCAAATGCTGATGAATCTGTACAAATAACGATCTCGGATAATTACGATGGAGGCGCCTTGCCCGTTTCCTTTCAAAAGTACATGGCGTCTCCATGACAGAAAGGATATTCAAATTTAAATTCACACGCAAAAAAGTATTCGTCACGAGTGCAGTAGTAAACTACCATTGTTTCACTTAATCAAATGCTTTAAAATGTTCTTCTTAAAGTGCTTCTAAAATTATCACACTTATTATTTTCACTAGGAGCTACTAGGCGTCTCCACGGATGTTTGGATCGTCGTGAAATGTAAATTAAATAATTATCACACTTATTATTCTGACTTGGAACCTTTGGGGGTCTCCATAGATATTTTCATCTTCGTTAAATGTAAATACAAAAGTGATAATAACACTGTATCACTCATTCCACAGAAACAGAATTTATAAAAAACGGAAAACCATACCACAAAGGCAAATGAGAACTAACAACATTCTGTGCCCGGTACTAGGACTACTCATAATACTAAGGTGTTCATTACAGTGATCAGTGGTACGAAAACATTACAACGGACGATGCTGGTGTTTGTGAGTTATGCTCGTGAATACGTGCTTTGCAATGCAGTTAGGATGAGTTAGATCTACTCACAGTAATAATAGTCCTTCTCTGGCAATTTGCCCGTTATATTAGCTGCAGCCGATTGAAAAGTTCAAACAGCGGAAAATGCATTCGTATTTTCGGGTGGCATGAGAACAGTACGGTCGAGAGTCGATAAAATCGCGAAAGGAACACCGACAAAGAGACATAGAGAGAAATCGATCGATACGAATCGGTAGCGTGTAAGTTGTGTAATTAAATTTGGACAGAACGCAACACAGACAGAAAGAGTTAAGAAGAGCAAATCATCAACCATCGGCACACAAACAAACACACATACGCACACATTGAGTAACGATTACGGGTGATAGAGGTGCAGTATTTAATAGCAAGAAGGCGGCAATTGATCAGCCGAGCGGGAGAAGCATCAGCATCGAGCATTTGTTAGACGATACGTATGGTTGACAGTGAACGTTCGCGCGGAGAATCGGTAGAAGGTTGGTGTATATGATATGTCGTTTGTTGATTTTGTATATTGCATATTGTTTGCAGACAGACACAACAGGCACAGAAGAATGGCACATCGAATGGTTTGTTTTTTTTTAATGACAAACATGGTTGTATTGATGATGTATGATTTTTGGAACGAAAAACAAGAGATTAGAGGAGGAGAATCGTAGTAATAGTACGATTTAGTAGAAACCGAATTGTGGAAAATAGTTCATAGATATCACTGGTATTTTTGGAATTTTAGCCAATTGATTTCATTTCATTTGGAACACATTTTTCCTCGCATATGGAGCTATCGCCCAACAGAAACTATCGCTCGCGCTTTTGTATGTTCGTTATTTTGTACTGAATTAAAAATGACTGGAACGCCATCTGCTGGAAATCGCTGACAGTACAATTTAATAGTAAATCGGTATACAACATTTTATAGGAATTTTAATTGCGAGTACACCAAAGCATACGCTTGGTTTTTAGTTTGTTTAAATTAATTCAGTCCGTGTTATAGGCTGGCTTGAGAATATCTTGGAACTGTAGAAAAATGGATGGAAAATGCAAACTTGAGTCCTATATCCTCTCTTTCCGCCGATCGATACGTACCACTGGACGGAAGTCAGGATGCGTTAGGATGTAGCCATTGTTGGTAACAATAAATGCGTATCCATTCACACCAAGCTGTAGAATATAATAACAAATAATTCATATTAAAACTATAAGTATTTTTTTTCAATCGCCCATAACACGCACGAAACTTACCAGGTGAGGTTTAAGGTATTTCTTAATCTCCGCTATTGGCACATCGGCTCCAGCAACACCGA
>KZ068761.1:61956-91449 GCA_002091845.1 Anopheles cracens
CATGATGATATTACGATTTATCCTCAACGAATCTCGATTAAATACTAACAAACGACTATCTGATATTGCACCATGACATTCATACCCGATACTGCAACAATAAATCGATCTTATCATTCATATCGCATGCACAAAAAAGATTGTAAGTTATAACATTTCGTCGCGTTTCTCCAGCATAAATAATATTTAATTTCTATCATTTTCTTTCTGCATATTTTTGACAATCCAGCAGTTTCGGATCTAGATTAATGTTGTACACATGTAGTACACAAAATTAAAATAGTCATCTTAATTATATTTCTCCCTCCCATCTTCGCCCATCGACAACTCAAAAACTTTGCACACACTGTAGCAGCAGATCGCGCAGCTTCAACCGCAGGCTCTGCTTTCCACCGCACAAAATCTCGGTACTCTTTTCGCTCACCTTGATGACCGTATCCTCCGACGGTAGGACGAGCGTTACCTCCTCGGCACTGCCCTGCTCCACCTTCAGGTCGGTGAACCCGTCCTGGGCGAGTTTCTTCAGCAGCAGGTTGATGTCGAGCGTGCCCCATTCGTAGCGCACGGTCCGGAGCTGGCTGTACGGTTGTGGCGGACCGGAGGATTTCGATTTCGAGTGTTCATCCGCCAGCTCCTCCTTGGTCGGTTCGAGCGGTAGCAGATCGTGTATGTTGTCCTTCACCTGCAGCACGCCGGTGAGCGTCGAGACGGTAACGCCCGGTTGCACCTCCTGCGGGACGATCGCTTTCGCCATCTTCGGGTTGAGGTACACACGGCCCCGTTTGCGTTTGAGGGGAAGCTTGATCACCTCGCCCCGCTTAAACTTGATGATCATCTTGTCTGGAACCGGGTCGATCACGAGGTCCAGCTTCTGCGGAGCGATGGCCGGTGGTTGGGTGTAATTTTCCGGGATCACAAGTACACCCGGTTTGAGTTCTTTAATGAGTTTGTTTGCCTGCTGGAAGTTGAGCGACGTTTCGATCGGACAGTAAACCGTCTTGATGGCGAGCGGCTGGTAAGGGGCGAGTGCCTGCATGTGCGGGAAGTCCGGTTCGGTGAAAATGATCGTGTGCAGTGGATTGGAACCCCACAGCTCCACAAAGTGCACCGCATCCCCGAACCGTAGGCTCGGATGGCCACAGAACACCACGCACGGCTGTCGGAACTCGGTACTGAAACCCTCCGAATCGATGTGCTTGAAGTGTTTCAGCTTCGCGTTCTTCACCAAGCTCGCGTGCGGAAAGGGTTCGTCCGGTATGTACACCTTGTTCTGCTTGGCCGTCGAGAGCCACTCGGCCAGGATGTTGGAGTACGCGAGCGAACTGTCCGCCACCGGCGAGATGAAAAACATCGGTATCTGCGTGAACCCCTGATTGTCCAGGCTTACCGACAGGCACTCGAACAGATCGTACACCACACCGGACGGGTAGCAGGGAATCAGTACCGAGCCACCGTTCCGTAACGTCATCATCACATTCATGCACAGCTCGCCCAACATCGCATCCGGGTTAACGTGTGGTGCCTGCGTCAGTCCGGTCATAATGACCACGTCCGAGTACTTCAGTGCCGTTTGATTGATTGGCCGCGGATGTGTCGTCAGCGTGGACGACCCACTAATGTACGAAATCTTCTCCTGCCCCGACACGATCGTCCAATTGCTCGACCCAAGGCAAAACCCCGAACTGATCGGCGTTACCTGCAGCGCACCGAATATATCCAGCTTCTGATCGTAGCCGGTCATCTGCACACGGGCCAAACTCTTGTTCACCGCATCCATGCTGAACAGATGGCGCCAATTTTTCGGCTTAAACACATCGTTCAGCGGAACCGGGAGCTGGTGTTGGATTTCCTTCCACATTCTTGCCGTGCTTTCCTTCGGTGACGCTTCGATGTACTCAACCAGCTCCTCGAGAAAGAAGCGACCGATCTGCAGCGTTGGTTCGGTTGCGTAGACCGTGCCACAGAAGCCCGTCCCCTCGGTGATGTACGGTAGGGCGAGCATGTTCGTGTAGTTCGAGATCAGTATCACGTCAATTTCGGAAAAATCGATCAGTTTCTCCAGTGGCGGTACAAACTCCGGTGCGGAGTTAACAAAAGCACAACCGCAACACTCTTTGATTTCCTGTGTGTTGGGAAGAGGAACATACGTTTAGAAACAACGACCGGTCTTGGGCTGCCCGTTGCTTAATCCGTACTCACCCCATCTTCCAGCTGGATATCTGAGTCTCGGCAGTTCCAGTTTGGTAGGCACTGAAACTTGGGACTTTGCACCAGCGGCAGCGGTAGGAAATTCAGCACGGAGCTTATCGATAGCCCGCAGTCGAGCATTATCATCAAACCCTTGTAACTGAGCACGTAGCATGGTTTGGCCGGATCGCCACTAAGTGCGTACTGGTTAGGAAGCATGAAAACAGTAAATACTACGTATTCAACGAATTTATTTAACCAAATATTAAACTTACCAACTTCATTTTAAAGATAATGCACGTAAAACACCAACGGAGAAGAAAGCAGATAAAGTTTGTTTTGTTTATATCCCGGCAAATGCGCAAACGTAAACAAACCAACTGTCAAAATCTGTATCGCTTCCCAAGCTCCCCGCGTCGTCGTTTCTCACTCGATTTGGTCGGATAGCGAAGTTATACCGCTATATTTTATATTTGGATTTTATATTTCGTTGTATTTTGGATCGTGTGAATCCAGCCAGGACACCAAATTTTAATGAAAGTTGACCAGATTTTTAAGTTTGTTGATTTTTTTGTCAAATTTAGCAAGCGTTGGACTGCCCATGGATATGACAGCACGGCAAATTGCGGGTGACCTAGCCGAGACAATGCGTATAACAGTTGTATGCAACGGATGTATAACTGTGTGGTGTGTGGAAGAAATCGTTTTACAGTGGCTCTGCACAGTTGAACACGAACGTTATGAGTATCATCTGCAAAAATTAAAGGTTTTTTTTGTGATGTAATAATAGTAAGAGCAATCAATTAGTCTGTTATTTGGGTTATTTGTAATGTAATCCAGCTTCCTTTTTATATTTTTTTATATTTTTATCGGTTAGTTTCAAAGAATAATCATTAATGTTTGTCTTTATTCTTGAAATATGTACCACATAAAATTGATGCTACTTGTTGAGTGTCTGTTTGATCTATGAATTTATCTGCGCTAACACGAACTCATGTAAAGTCTAAGTAAATAATCTTTCAAAAGTCAATGGGATTATAGTATTGTATTATTTCTCTCAAAGTAACTTTGCAAAACTAATCCTGTTCTCCATGTGTGCTAGAAGAGCTAGGAGTGCGGCATTGTGCTAGAAGTCCGGCACTTTTTCCATAATGCGAACACACGCACTTTACCCAACATTAGTTACACACTATTTTTCGAAATTTATCCTTCTACTTTTTTGTGAGCTTCAACGTGCCATTTTGATAGATTTTTTTCGTAGATGTTGGACTACTGCTCCTACACTGTTGGACAAAACAATAAGACCACAACTATTCAATCCGATTTTAAAACTACAGATTACGATACAAGTATTAGACATAACCATTCAAAATGTTATACGTTGAGTCAGACGCTCAAAGAATTGGTGTTCGTAATTGGGTTCAATTTGACAAGGGTTTTACAAGCTCGCTGTCCTACGTTGTGTCTTATTTCTTCGGCGTTCACGATCGCAAAGAGAGAAAAAACGAATCTTGATACCATGAATTGGCCGGTTCAGTCCCTCGTTCATTAGCTGATTGTGCAGACTAAACTCGGAGCCCCTAGATCAAATTCCCAATAGGAACTGACACCGAATACAACACGCATGGTTTCAGACACCACAATCCACCTGTCTGTTAGTTAAATCAAAGTCCACAATAGTACAAGCAGTGTTAAGAAACAGGGATCATTGACTAAGTACTGAGTATTAGATACTTGCTGAGACAACTCCGGAACACCTGAGAACACCTGAGACAGCTCAGGAACTTTTTTCAAAAATCTTCAAGTTCAAGTGAGGGCATACGGTGCACAGAATTCGGTGCTCCAAAACTGATTGCCTATAATTGTTTATGTATGTCTTAAAAAGTATTTTTACTTGAGAGAACCGAGATCGGTCAACAAATGCTCAAAATAGGCTTCTAGGTCATCCTTCAGCTGACATCAAATGTAGACATTAGGCTAGTATTCGATCAGTGCTGACCGTTAGTGTTAATCAACTATCGTGTAACAAGATGCATTAACTAGTGCAATGTCGCGAAATTGGAGCCAACGTGCGTCATCGATGCTGTGCGTCACGAGCACGGCCAATCAACACCGCACCGGTCGGTCACCACAGCGATAGCTCCGGATCGATCAACCGATCCGCGGGCTGCCTCAAAGATCTGCCCGGCTTAGTGCGATTGTTAATTAAAGTGACCCGCATACCGGTACCTTCACACCTGTACGATCCTGAAATGCAAACGGCTTCGTTATCGTAAACGGCCGATTTCTTTCCCCTCGTGTCACTCCCGCCTATTGTTTACAATCGGAACTGGCTAATTGTGGTGTACGTGTGTGTGCGTATGTATGTGTGTTGCGTAGTGTGTACCTTCCGTCCGGATGAGCTTGCGAGTAGATAACGAAGCGAAAGTGGGCAGCGAAATCGCAGCCTTCGCAGCCAAATATCCCACCGACACCGTGCGAAGTGACCTCTGCCACCGAAGCGCGTGATGTTGATCATCACTGCCGGGGGCTTATCGTTTCGCCACCCTACCGTGGTGCCCGTGGTGCCTCTGTACTTTGTACTACACACCTTCCCGGTGCTTCCAATATCTGCACCAAACCGGCTCCGCAGGGGCTCGACACGCGGCGCATTGCGACGACGGGCGTTCTACTCGGCCTCGGCCAGTGTCTGCAGTACCGTGAAGTACGAGGCAGCACTTCGGATTATCTGTCGGTATCGGGAGTTAAGCGATAAGGTCGTGGAGGTGTGGCATTGACGACACCGCGGTCACTTACCGTGGAAAACGTTTCCAGCGACATGGCGGAAAAGCTCCAGGCACGCATGTCGATCTGGCGCTGGCTGTACAGCAGCAGGATGCGATGGGAGCTCTTGAAATTCTGCGCACAACGTTCCCACTCCACGTCATACACCGATAGCGGTAGTGCGGTACTCTGGAAGACAGTAATAACAACAGCAACGACAACGGATGAAACATTCGACCGAGAGGAACCGCCCAAGAATTGGAACAGCATGCTGCTCCCATTCTGTCTACATTGACCTCGTTCGAGTATACTGCAGCAAGGGCGAAGTGCCGGAAAGCGAAAAAGAACGGCCAGGAAGTGGCTACCTCCCTGCGGGTTACCTCGTTCTGGAGCCGCTGGCCGTACCAGCAGAACTGGAACAGCTGATAGATAGCCGCTATCAGGTAGAGCACCATCAGCATCGTTTGCGAGTCGGCTCCATCCTACCGGCCGATCGAAAACAGAAACGGTGCGGATTGTAAACAGGGAAATAAAATTCCGGGTGTTACTCATCGCCCAGACCACCGACTTACCGTGGGCATGCTGGCGGCGAACGCTATTACGCAGATGACCGAGGTGCTGGTGAACAGCTGCACCAACAGTATCGGGGAGAAGATTTCGTTGATCTTCTCAATCAGTCTGCAAGGAAGAGTGAGATGCTCAGATTTAGTAAGACGCTCATTTTCTATGTTACAAGGATGTTATAGGCTCACGCTGCAGCGTGTTTGATACAGTTCTTAAGTTTTGGAATCTTCTTCGAATCCCTTTTTCTTTTGCAATCAACACTCGGTAGAGACTGATGTTTCTCCAGGCGCGTAGTTACCCTTATCTTAAGTAGTTTCAGTGCAGGACGAAAGTATAACGAGGCCATTAGTGGATGGAAAGTAAAAGTTCTTGTTTGAGTCAAATGAGCGACTTGTCAAGCCAAATGACCCCAACAGGAACCGCTACACGTGGTGTGCTCCCTCACAACTTACTTTAGTGCATTGTAGTGATAAGATCTTTCACTATGTGGTTGAGTCTTTACATGAGATTTACTCATAAGGAGATACTCATCATTGGAAAAGTGTTCTTCCATACTGTGGCAGGTGTTAATCTACCAGCAACCAACGCTTAAGATGACGTTGCAAAATGACAAAAAATGACGTTTATCATAGTGATCGAGATTTGCCTTATTAAGATTTTTAATCACACACTTTACCCCTTTTGAAACGCTAAAGCACATAAGCTGCTCAAAAATGTGTAAAAAAATTATTAAAAGTTGATAGACATTTTGTCATATTATTTTCGCTCATTATCAAAGAGTTTTTATTAAAACAAAATGTTAGTAATGGATTTCTGTGAGTAATTTGAAGTTATATCGATAGTTGTAGCAACTTCAAATATAGCTAAAACAAAAACACTCTAGTTCTAGAGCAATTCTACTTAAAGGACGCTTTAAGCCTTAAAGAACGAAGTTTTGATTTAATCGTACTTAACTGCTTAGTTCTGATGTGGTGTAGTATGCACTCCCGTTGAAAGAAGCTCCGCTCGGTATCCGTCAGGTGCGGGTTCGCCGTTTCACGCACTAAGTCCCTGAGCAAACGCATCAGCGAGGTAGCGTACAGGACCAGCACGACGTACAGCCCGTCGAACGCCACCACGCCCGCCCAGGTGGTGTAACCGGATAGCGATTCCGAGCAGAACAGCAGCTCGAACAGCGGCGATCGTTGTTTGATGGGCTCCAGAAAGGGATAGTACGTGTTGTACACTGCGGAAAAGGTTACTTACTGGAAACCCCCCTCCACCTACACAAACCCATCCTCACCGAGGCTCCTGTTGAAGTTGTGGCCCAGAAACTGGTTGTACAGATTGCTGCCGGCGGGTAGAATCGAGTAAACGGAGGCCACCAGTCCTACCACGAAGCAGTAGAAGCGTAAATTAAGCTGCACTTCCTTCCACTGCCCTGCCAGGAGGCGATTGATGCCGCCGAAGACAGTGCCCCGGTCAGCTATAAAGCACAAGCAACGCTTGGGTAACAATAAGAAGGCACGGTAGAAAAGTAAGTATTGCGTGGCTTACTTTTCCGCAAAAACCGGATCCTCTTGACGAATGTGGCAGTCTCTAACGCATGCCAAATCTGCTGTATCTCATCTTCGTAGGCGTGCATTCGCATCACCTTCAGGCCGGTGGTGCTAATGCTCACGAAGCTGCAGAGTCCCTGCGGGTGTAGCTCACAATGAGAACAGTGTCCTGAAAAAATGGAACGAAAATCCAGCCGGTCTCACCTGCACCACCAAACCCAAGTTGCCGAGGTTGCGGAAGAAGAACTCGATCTGCAGGTACGTGTTGAGCCAGTGCATCAGCAGCATGAAGTAGTACAGCCGCCGGTACCACCGCAGGCGCATCGAAACGTAACGACCGGGCCAGATGCCCATCGTCTTGGCCATCGCCCGCACCCAGAACGAGCTACGCTGGACAAGCTCGTTAAAGTCCTGCGCCGGTTGATAGCGTTCCGTCTCCATGCTTCGGCCGTGTGTTCGAGTTCTTGTGTGACCAGTGTCGCCGTTCAGTTCCTGCACTTTTATATCGTTTGAGTTGTAGCAGGAACGGCAAGCATTTACTTCTGAATTCTGTTTCAAGTATGTCAAAGGGTTGTTCATTAATTCGTTACTAAGCTCATTATCAAGCGGTAGCTGCAGATTCTTGCAGCAACGAGCAAAGCCAAGAGAGTATGAGAAATGTTACACCTGCGATGAGAACCGATTTGTAAACCGGTGAAAAAAACTAGATCTTATCAGTTTTGATTAAAAAAAAGATATCGTATATCGTATTCTGATACAGATTGAGCTCAGCAAATGAAGCAACACTTTACAGTGCTCTCTCTTTGTTGCCTTTAATAAAATATATAAATAAATAATAAATAAGTAATATCAAAAAAGATTAAAAATCAATTTATTTGTAATAATAAATCATTAATAAATAAATTATCATCTTTAAACGTTATTATTGAGTTCGTCTATCACCATAATATATATTTTTTTCAATGAAAATTCGAGATAGCGTTTTTATCTTCTAACATTATCAAAGACAAGTACCTTTTAAATACGTTAAACGTGCACCACCTTTTTTATTTTTAGATTCAATTGTATGCTAACGAGCTAAAACCGGAGAGGAATTCTTAACTCATTACGTCTGCTGGAGATAAAGATGTTCACAAAAGTTATGGTACAAGATTTATTTTGGAGTTTGACACGGGCAGTTTTACTAAAGCGTTATAATTATACTCTAATTCTGATCGAAAATCTAATCTAATCATAAGCTATGATCTAATTACAATTTAAGTCAAAATCAGAATTTGAATGAGACATATTTTTGGCTCTCATAATCTTTTTTTGTATTAACTATGCCTGAGCGTGTTGCTTAACACTAATTTTTCTAACTAGACAGTTATAGGTTAAAGGGTATTTTCCCCAATATGTTTGACTTGATACCACTTATGCATAAAAAAATATAAAATTTCTAATGGCGAATAAAAAATACTAACGAAAATAATATAAGCCATCTACAGCCTGCCAGATGGCCTTACTATGGAAGGCTGGAACTTACACCATGGTCGATGAAATGTATATCCCCTGCCTTAGGCTGGTTAACTACTCTCTGTGATCTATATGCATTTTTTTCTCATATGCCAATGTTAGATTAGATCGAAAGACCACGCCGTCCTCGGTGTGATACTTCTTGATGACGGAGGCAACTTCTGGTAAGATTTATCCTGTAAATAACAGATTTCGAAGATAAGAAAAGCTCCTTAGACACCCCTTTATTCGCTAATCGTTTGTCACCGAAGGATCGATTTCGTGAGTATTATACAAATAATTTTCTCCTTAGTCCTGTGATTTGTGTATGGGGAACGCCTGCGTAATATAGGTACCGCTTTTCATTATGACCACGACGTAGTGATTCATGACTGTTTAAGCTGATGGAAGAATCAGTAAAGAAAAAATAAACAAAAAAATTATAGACAACGAACAACCTGCGAATATTTATTATATTATTTTCTCGTTACCATATCGTCGAGGAAGGGAGTATAGTTCGAGTTCAGCATGCCATAAATACATATAATATAAGCTGAGTGAAGTTACAACGAACGTTAGTGTCTTTTTATTCCGAATAGTGGCCGATCAATCGTCCAAGACGTCTTTGTTGGTGTTGGGTCGTCTTTCCTTCCAAACGAAGTCAATTTATGTTTTTCTATCGTGTTTTGTTCATTTCGTTGCTTCCATTTGTTTGTCTTGATTGTTCGGGTTTTTTCGTTTTCAACAGTTGGAGAAGATTCAAACCTGAAGGTTGCTGGAAATGTAATGATAACGCTTAACTTTAACGATGTTTCTTAACTTTATTTATTTATTTATTTTTTATTGAATTAACGGCCTGGCCTTATTGCCTTATACTATTGCTTACAACTAGACAATAATAGATTAAAGGACATTTCCTCCACTTTTTATAGCTACACCTTATCCCGGACGGGCTCGGTTTGTTTCTTAACTTTGACGTAAAAACAAAATTGAACGAACATTTTTTAACGGTTATAGCACTTTATAAAGCTCTTGAGATTAACTGTTGTTGTTGAAGTTTTGTAGGTGTGATAAGAATTGGCCTTTGTTGGACGATATTCCTTCTCCAATCTTTTAAACCAATCATGGTTGCATATGAAATATTTCATTTCGATATGAGGATGAGCACACCCGCCAGAGGATTATTACTTCCAAGACCCTCGGTCATACTCCTGAGTAAGCTTTGTAGCTCTGTCTCGGAAGCTTTTTTCCCCTCAAGCACAAACTTCCTTGGGACCGGTTGCGATGTCTCATCGTCACGGTAACTACGCACGAACCCTTGACTACCGTGCGTCCGAAGAAACCGTACCCTCGTTTAGCGTGCAACTACAATTCTTTCCCCGTTTCTACCGTTGATCCACCGCGTCCGTTGTCGTCACCAAGCGGCTTTTCCATATCGGACGTTGCTAATGTTCTAAGGGGCCGATGCGGCAGGTGTTACTTTCGCACCTGCAATTCAACGCTTCACAGTCTAATTGCACTTTCATCCAATGTCATCAAACGTGATACATTCGTCAAACGGATATTGTTATGAATATTTTTTCTAATAATGTCAAGAATATGTCATTCGTCGTAAGATTTCGAAATAATGTCATGAAATATCAACATTTTGCGTATCATATCAACTTCTTATTCCGTAATTGTTATTCCTTTTCACAAAGGTGAGGATTCGGAAGGATACCTATCGTATCCAATATGTACTATTTCAGCACATCACAATAAGCTAAATAGTAATCTGGCGAGAGTTCAAGAGATAATTTAAAATTTTAATGTAAAATGTAGCTAACCATTAAACTTTCCAGAGCAAGATTTGAGAAATGTATAATAATCAAAAGATAATGAGCAATTAAAAATATTAAAGATACAGAACAACTACAAAAGTTGAGTTGAATAAGTTGAATTATGTGAAAAAGGTAACTAGTTTAGACGAATGCATGATAAACACTTAACACGAGCCAGAGTTGTTGGGTTAAAAATATTTTCGATAAATCGGTTAACAAACTGAACAATAATATAGGCCACCGTATAGGGCCTCTTTTGATAAATCTTTATATACTTACTTACGTTTCCTTTACAGCAAAGAGAATGATATATGGTCATCTGTGTCTTTTTCATGGCACTCTTTCATTCAAATTTGTGATCAGCAACTTTTGAGCATGATTATAACCAATCCCGTTGAGCAGTTTTTCGAGTGAGTTGTTATTTCTGATGTACACTTATGGTAATATAGCTTATGGCCTCCTTTCATATGGCTTATATAGATGAACTAATGTGTTATGATAAAATACAGCATAACAAATCATTTTTTAATACCTATTCAAGTCTGAATATCTTATCGCGTTCTGTCTATTGGTTTCCAAACATATGCCACAAAAGGTGTACCGACATACTCAGTTACTTCCAGCATACGAGATCTAGTAACTTGGCCAAATCTTTGCAGTTTAAGACCGTTCTCTTTGTGACCGGTTTTGAGCGCAAACTTTTCTCCCAAACTTATCGAAGAGAATCATGCTTACTTCAGACAATTTAACTGCCGATTCTTCTCACGATAGCTGAGAGCAGCCCATCGGTCTCATGCATCCTATCGGTCATCTCGGTCCCACTACGGTATGCGAAGTGATAAAGCATTCCAGCGACGAAGACACCCGCCACCCGATAAGAAATCGAGATGTAATGCTTACCACCTACATATGCTAGCATTTCGGCCCGTGCGGGCATACTCCCGGCTCCCTGAGATAACATTCATCGAACACAGTTGCGATCGCTTATGTCACAGTGACAGGTGGGAACGGACACCGTTTGCTCACGCGTACCGGCTCGCCGGTGGTCGTTCGACGGCGTGTTCCCTGGTGGACACGCGTCCCGATACGGATTTGGTGAATCCCATTAGAGTGCACTTAATTTGGCACCCATTACCCAATTACCTCCCCCTCCCCTTCCCCACACACGGTGTCCTTTTGTCCGAGGCCATCCTTTGAGCAGCGCACGGTGTGTCTTCATCAATAATCAAGCTCCTTTTGCGTGGTGCGCCGCGACCATTCGTCGACCGGGATCAAGGTACACGGTCGCTCGGACAGTCGGACGATGGCGTGCTGGGACGGCGTCCCGTGACGTCCATGGACCGCCGTTCTTATCGAGCCGGCCGTCCGCTTGAATAGAGGCTCATCGGTGGGTGACGACAGCGACTCAATTATCTTATTTACCGCGCGACTTATTGCGAATCTGGCCGGTGCCGAAAATATATCGCGCCCGCGTCTTGCTAAGCAGGCCACACGTGGAACACACGTTGAGTGCTGAATGCTTGCCGATTGTCCGGCCACGAGGAAAAGGCGAGTGTGCGTGCTCCTGAGGTGAAAATGGGCGTCTAGAAAATACACCTCATTATGGCGGTGTCGCGGCGCAGCGCAAACCAATATCAATTGTCGCACGAACGCAAATGTTAGCTCAATTAGGCTGGCTTTGAAGATGGAGCTTTGGTGCTTTTTGGACATTCTTCAAGGTTGGTGCTCATTGGTTTTATTATATTTTGTTTTGTAAAGAAAAAAGATGAAGAAAAGATGAAGCTATAAAACTTATCTTTTTTGATAAAATAAGTTGTAATACATTGAAATTAAATAATTTAAAAAAAGTTCCAACATAATGAAATATGTCCGAAATAAATTGATATAAAAATTAAAAGCAGATCGTGCAACTGAGATTTAGTTATAAAGACATATAAAAATTAGTCTATATGGTGTCAAGAATTTTGAAAAAAACACTTTATTTCATTTGCACAAAAAAAACTACAAAAGGTCTGACTATTATTGAAAGACATCAATATTTTTTCGCAATTTCCCATTTTTTCAGCTGTTTGAACATTCCTTTGGAAACGATTTGTTGATCTTTTTTTGTCCATCACTGTATATTCTGTTCAGACTGAAATACTTCATCTGCAATACTTCAACAGTTTACTTGTTTGATAATTTTGCGGAACTCGCTTTTTTTAAAGATATTTCCTCATAAAAATCAAACATGACTAAAAAATATAGTAATTTCAATCGAATTGAACAACAACATACTTTTAAAATATTTTGTCTCAAACCGATTGGCAAGGTAATCTATTTTATTTAAAGGTTTAAAAAAGTTTATTTATTTAATTTATTTTTTATTTTCGATTATTATTCACTCTTTTGTAAAACACCGAACTCATTTTCATTAATATATTATCTGAAGTAAGTTTTCTAATCCATCAAAATATCATAATAATATATAATTTGTGCTCGATAGTCTATAATTAACAACCTTTCTATATTATTAACTTACTTAAAAAGTTTCCTTGTTCACCGGCAAGGTCATAGCCATTATAAAAAAGATAAATGATGAACTTAATTCGTGTACCGTATGACTATTGGTTATTAGTAATACCTCGTTAAAAACCAAGCATCTAGTCACCCACTTTCCATTAAAAATGACAACTGAACGCAAATTTGCTCGAGAAACCTTTATGGCTACTACGATCTGATATTGATTTTTCTTTTTCCATTTGTAAAAAATCGAGCCCTTACACGAAGGTTTGTCACTGTTCGGTCCGACTTCAAGTCTTGATTGAACGTGTGAAATGTAAATGAATGTATTTTTAGACTGATACGTATAGGATTTGCCAACGATCTAGCATTTCCAACGAGTTTTATATTAATTTTAAACTAGTATAATGTTTTGTACTATTTCAAGTAATCGAATATATCATCATATGACAAGATAACTCTGATTAGTTCAATTGTATAACACAAACAATAAAACGAATCAATTTTAGTATAATTCGGACTAACGTCGCGGAGATAACAATATTGGAAAAGTTCTCGCCAGATTTAAATGAATGAATTCTAAACTGCAATGAACTAAAAACTCGTCATAAGTTTGAATAGTTTCATTTGCCAATATCCAAGCAGAGTTTTTTTTCTTTTTTTCTGATTATCTTTCAGAAGAATAATTGGATCTTCTCAGATCGGGGCATAGCGTACCGATGCTCACACCGATTACTTATACGCTGTTCATCGCCACCTACACGCTATCGCGCTACATACGTGCGCATCGCACTAAGCCACTCTAAGGGTTGGGAACCACCCTAACAGTAACAAAAACACAACCCGACCGGAAAATCCTCATCCCCGTGTTCCGATTGGTCCGAGCAGGCACTTACTTCGGGTAGCTGCACGATTCCTTATCATACCGGTCGGGCACCCCCGGCGCGTATCGGGGGAAAGGGTTCGGAAGTGAGGAAAATTACACCATACCTACACGCGCAACGTTTGATTGCGGTGAGCAATTGTGAGAAACGAACACCCAACCACTCACCCTCGGCGGGACGGCGCGTAAAATATTTTGTCTCAAACCGATTGGCAAGGTAATCTATTTTATTTAAAGGTTTAAAAAAGTTTATTTATTTAATTTATTTTTTATTTTCGATTATTATTCACTCTTTTGTAAAACACCGAACTCATTTTCATTAATATATTATCTGAAGTAAGTTTTCTAATCCATCAAAATATCATAATAATATATAATTTGTGCTCGATAGTCTATAATTAACAACCTTTCTATATTATTAACTTACTTAAAAAGTTTCCTTGTTCACCGGCAAGGTCATAGCCATTATAAAAAAGATAAATGATGAACTTAATTCGTCGGCCACGAGGAAAAGGCGAGTGTGCGTGCTCCTGAGGTGAAAATGGGCGTCTAGAAAATACACCTCATTATGGCGGTGTCGCGGCGCAGCGCAAACCAATATCAATTGTCGCACGAACGCAAATGTTAGCTCAATTAGGCTGGCTTTGAAGATGGAGCTTTGGTGCTTTTTGGACATTCTTCAAGGTTGGTGCTCATTGGTTTTATTATATTTTGTTTTGTAAAGAAAAAAGATGAAGAAAAGATGAAGCTATAAAACTTATCTTTTTTGATAAAATAAGTTGTAATACATTGAAATTAAATAATTTAAAAAAAGTTCCAACATAATGAAATATGTCCGAAATAAATTGATATAAAAATTAAAAGCAGATCGTGCAACTGAGATTTAGTTATAAAGACATATAAAAATTAGTCTATATGGTGTCAAGAATTTTGAAAAAAACACTTTATTTCATTTGCACAAAAAAAAATTCCCGGTTGAACTGTTGCGCTGGACGAAGAAAACTTCATGTGCTATAAAACGAAAGTGAACGAAAAACAGTGTGCTATAAGATTGTGCTACTAGCTGCGAGGCTAGTAGGAAACCTAGTGTAAAGAGCTTGCGGAGGCAGACTAATATATCATTAGTTTCGTCTGTAACTTAGAGTGAAGAAGCGTCGGTGTCTGTGTGTCTGTGAAGTTTACAAAAATGCACTTCGGATTAACGGATGCATCGTAAGTGTTACATGAAACTTAATGTGAATAGTTCCCAAGATATCTTCAATACAGTAGCCTCTTCTTAATGTGAATTGGAAAGGAATCATAAAAGGCGCCAACGATACTATAAGTATTCGTTTCAAACTTTAGTAAAGATAAGAGGATGGATTGGATCTATTTACAACAAAAGCTCGATTACTTAGAAGACGTTGGTTTGTGCTCCATCACAAGTGTGTCATTAGTCTTTCAAAATGTATTCAAAGGCTTTTTAGTACCCTTATCTTACCGATTGCCTTGTGTTTTGATATATTAAGTGCAAAAAAGCTTTAACCTTGCTTGGAATGAAGCTTGGAACTACATTTTATGCGTCTTTTTGAAAGTATCCATATCTTACGCACTTTCTGTCTCTCTCTCTCCCTCTCTCTTTCTCCTGCTCTTTGTGCGTTTTCCAGTGTGTGGTTTGTGTTGATCGCGGTCCGATTACAGTTATGTACCTGCACCAAGTACACCTGCACGATCGGGTCCGACGGGTTCTGCATCTTCCAGGGCGTACACATCGAAAGCCCGGAGCAGGCGCAGGATGTCCAGCTGGAACCACCGGTGGCATCCGGGGACGTAACGCGCGTCAAGTTCCGCGAATCGAGCGTGTTTGTGCTTCCGCCCGCTCTGTACGGCGCCTTCCGGCACCTGCAGGAGCTGCGCGTCTGGTGGATGCATCTGCACAGTATTCACATCGATTCCCGCCTGCTCTCGCTGGACGCCGAAAAGAACCGCATCAGCAGCATCACGACCGACCCGGGCACGGTGCCGGCACTGCGCAAACTGGAGCTCAACCAGAACCGGCTGCGGAACATCGACAACATATCGGTGTTTGAAAACCTCGAGCTGCTCGAGCTGGCCCACAACGATCTCCGCACGCTCGATCTGTGCGTGTTCCAGCGGATGTCGAAGCTGCGGATGCTGGATCTGTCCAGCAATAATCTGGCGGTGGTGCGCAGCTCCATCGGGCCGGAGAAGCTCGCCTCGCTGACAGTATTATACCTGCACGACAACCGGCTCACCTACCTGGACCTGGGCGTGCTGCGCGCCTTCCCCGCCCTGGAGAAGGTGCAACTCTCGAACAACGCCCTGGTGTACGTCGATCATGACGCGCTGCCGACGATGTTGCCCCGGTTGCGCGTCTTCGACGTGCACAACAACGACTGGCACTGTGAGGCCCTCGGTGAGCTGTTCGGTCAGCTGCGCAAGACCGGCGTGCAGGACTTCAAGACGTACAGCACGCTCAACTGCAAGGAGCGCGTGATGGAGGGCATCTGCTGCACGGAGAACAAACCGTTCGCGCTGGTGCGCAAGTCCAACCAGTATTTCGCCAACTACGCGTCCGAGCTGAACGGGCACACGCGCCACCTGATGCGCGAGCTGCAGCACACGCGCCACGAGCTGTCGCGGCTGGCCGCCAACGACAACTACACGCAGGTCTCGCTGCAGACCCTCGGCGACGAGGTGGAAGATTTGCGCAACCAGCTGACGGACGCGTTGGCGGCACCGGATCCGGTGACGGGGCGACCGGTGAAGCCGACCACCGCACCGTCCAGCCGGGGATCACCTGCGACGGGCACCGTCAGCCCGGACCGGCTTGTCGCGGAGGTGGCGAAGCTTCGCCGTGACTTCCAGAAGATGGCCGGCGAGAACCAGGTGCTGCGGCAGCAGCTCCGCCACTACGACAAGATGCGCCAGGAGCTGGAGGCACTGCGCACCGACACGACCGAGACGAAGCTGGCGTTCCAGCTGATGAAGGAGGAGAACGCACTGCATGAAAAATTACAACAAAAAATGCATCCGTATTGTAAAGCCTAACGTCTTCTCTGATACCGGCGCTGCCAATTGTAGTGTATTGTACTTAGTGTGTAACGAATGAGTGGAATAAACATGAAAGTTGCAAATGAGAATCGCTTGGTTGTGATAATTTCGACATAGCGCGAAGAACGCTTTCAAATCGTAGGAGGCGATGACGTTGGTTTGACGTTTCGCAGGATTTCGGTCGGTATGGTCATAGTTTTGAACGACGTTTTTCGCGGGCTTGTAAGTTGTTGCACTGCATTGTGACACCAGTGCATGCTATTGTGTTCTTTAATACCTCTGTCATTCTATTCGGCAGGCATCATGTGTACGGGGCGTCTGGAACGGGATGCATACAGGAGCGTCTCGAATAATCCGCCTGTTGTGTGACTTTCTGTACTGCGTCGTGAACGTGCTGATGATTGTGACCTACCTGTTCATCTTCGGTATCATAGTGCTGGTAAATTGGACCATCGAAATTAGTCGGTTTTTTATGCACTGAGTTGACCCGCGTCGTACAAGACGAAATTAATCAGATGTTTGAAGTCAATGAGCGCTCAATACTAACGCTGAAATCACAGTGAACCGTGTGTATCAAAGATCTTAAAATTATTTCTGATTTTTATGTTATGTATCTATTTATATGAACTTTGTTCATGTTACAGCTAAACTGGTAAAGAAAATATTGGCCTAGCGCGTGCCTTTTTGTTTAGAACAAAATATATTTTGAAGGTAAACATTTAGTAAATTGTCATGAGGCAGCATCTAGATTTCATTCATACATTACTGGTTTATTGGAACGTTTGGTTTTCAGCGTTATGTTACAGGGAGCGATTTTAACGGTAGTGAAAAGTATAGTATGTACAAAAACGTGAACAAATAATCACAAGACGTATCTTGTTCTTATCAACAACTTAGTAGAACATCATTTTCATCTGAGTCTTCAAATTTTCGCTTTATTCTCAAACAACAGGTGATAGCATAGTCATGTTTCGGACTGTATAGAAGTTTGTAATACAATTGTTTTTATATTATTATTTGTGTATGGATAGTTATTGTTCTTGAGCTTATTGAAATCTTAAGAATATTTAAATTATCTACAGCTATTTCGTTTCAAAGTGTTGATCAGTATGAAATGTAGATCTCTCCTGAATTGTCCAAAGATCTCTCCTGAGAACGATCAGTTTTGAAAATTCAGAAAACAGCCTTCAAGTTCAAAAACATTGAAAAGACTCAGTAAATCTTTTTCAAAATATAACAATTTTCGTAAAAAACGCATTACTCTAGCTCTAATCTCCTTTATGCAAACGAAGCTCACATTTAAATAAAATGAAATTCTCAGATTATGTGAAACCAAGATGTGTTCAAATGTGAATCAAAGAGAGTTTCGATGTATCGTTCTACTCACTTTACTTACAATCGTGTATGTCATATTTTTCGACATAATAAATCGCACAAATTAGCGTATTACATTAATTCTTAAACTGTACAGGTTCTGTACAGGTTCCTGTTCTAAAACAATCGAATTGTTTCGTTTCCCACAGTACGAATGCTTTACAAACCACCATGCGTCTCCATTCTGCGATAATATCCTTCCACGCGTATGCTCCGGCGAAGCAAACCAGCCATCATGGTGCCTTCCGGATTTCACGAAGCAAATACGCAATTGTATGCCACACCCGGTTCCACTACGTGACCGACGACAGGGCGCATGCAATCAGTATGCCGTATCAGTACGCCGTGCGACTAAAGTTCGTTCGCTCTCGCGCAGGCGCCAACGCGCCGAGTCCTCGCGCGGATCACATGAGCGATCCCACCGCTGGAGAACACGATGCGTGAACAGTCGGTCCCTGCAGTGGAAAGCCGACGCCGCCGCGATGCGCTTGCGTGCCGCCACAGTATAAACTAAGCGACGGTCGCCCGCTTTGTAGCTGATAATGGGGAGCAGGATGTTGGGCGCTGGCGAGAAACAAAAAAAAGAGACCTCCCTCGCGAATTCACACCACCTACTCACGCTTTGTCAAGTTCGGCCGACTCTCACAAAGCACTCTCACTCCGGGGCCCGGAACGATCGCTTTGATAGGACGGCGGTCTGTTTATTTACAACTAACCTGCTCTCTCCACCCCAGGCTCGGGAAGCGGGTCACTGCATCCCGCTGTTTACAGGGCCTCATCATCGTTACGAGCGCACCCGGGAACGCGAGAGCGCGCGCGCCCGCTCAACGCTTGTCCCGCTAGCAATTAGCTGAACGCGATGTAATCGGCATGTAATTGCGCTGGATTATTAAATCATCCTCGCGCGAGAAGGCACCCTTTTTCGCGATGCACCTTGCGCCTTATCAGCGTCGTCATCGCTCACCGCCTAGGGAAAGTAACGACGCGCTGCGGTGGGCTGGGAAGTCCGGCCCCGGCGTGCCGAAATAGAAGTCCCGCGTGCCGATCCGATCAAACACACAGAGAACCGTTCAAAACAAACACGTAAAGGACGAGTGCCCGTGTGCGGGATCGTTGCACGAAAACGGTCTGCCCCCGGTGAGCGATGGAAAAAAGTTGCATCAGATTTGTTTTTCTGATTTGGCCGGGTAGCACGGCAGGCACGGCACGGGTGTTGGGGATTTAACGAACTTTGCAATTTTGCAGCAACAAGGTATACTGCAAACAAAACCTTATACTGCCAGGTTAGTGGTGGTGGCTCGTAATCGAATCCACTCGATTCTGATTCCGTTTTAGGAACCGATTCTGGAGCTAGGTTCGAAATCGATTCCGGAGCTAGAGTATGAAATGTAGATCTCTCCTGAATTGTCCAAAGATCTCTCCTGAGAACGATCAGTTTTGAAAATTCAGAAAACAGCCTTCAAGTTCAAAAACATTGAAAAGACTCAGTAAATCTTTTTCAAAATATAACAATTTTCGTAAAAAACGCATTACTCTAGCTCTAATCTCCTTTATGCAAACGAAGCTCACATTTAAATAAAATGAAATTCTCAGATTATGTGAAACCAAGATGTGTTCAAATGTGAATCAAAGAGAGTTTCGATGTATCGTTCTACTCACTTTACTTACAATCGTGTATGTCATATTTTTCAACATAATAAATCGCACAAATTAGCGTATTACATTAATTCTTAAACTGCACAGGTTCTGTACAGGTTCCTGTTCTAAAACAATCGAATTGTCTCGTTTCCCACAGTACGAATGCTTTACAAACCACCATGCGTCTCCATTCTGCGATAATATCCTTCCACGCGTATGCTCCGGCGAAGCAAACCAGCCATCATGGTGCCTTCCGGATTTCACGAAGCAAATACGCAATTGTATGCCACACCCGGTTCCACTACGTGACCGACGACAGGGCGCATGCAATCAGTATGCCGTATCAGTACGCCGTGCGACTAAAGTTCGTTCGCTCTCGCGCAGGCGCCAACGCGCCGAGTCCTCGCGCGGATCACATGAGCGATCCCACCGCTGGAGAACACGATGCGTGAACAGTCGGTCCCGGCAGTGGAAAGCCGACGCCGCCGCGATGCGCTTGCGTGCCGCCACGGTATAAACTAAGCGACGGTCGCCCGCTTTGTAGCTGATAATGGGGAGCAGGATGTTGGGCGCTGGCGAGAAACAAAAAAAAAGAGACCTCCCTCGCGAATTCACACCACCTACTCACGCTTTGTCAAGTTCGGCCGACTCTCACAAAGCACTCTCACTCCGGGGCCCGGAACGATCGCTTTGATAGGACGGCGGTCTGTTTATTTACTACTAACCTGCTCTCTCCACCCCAGGCTCGGGAAGCGGGTCACTGCATCCCGCTGTTTACAGGGCCTCATCATCGTTACGAGCGCACCCGGGAACGCGAGAGCGCGCGCGCCCGCTCAACGCTTGTCCCGCTAGCAATTAGCTGAACGCGATGTAATCGGCATGTAATTGCGCTGGATTATTAAATCATCCTCGCGCGAGAAGGCACCCTTTTTCGCGATGCACCTTGCGCCTTATCAGCGTCGTCATCGCTCACCGCCTAGGGAAAGTAACGACGCGCTGCGGTGGGCTGGGAAGTCCGGCCCCGGCGTGCCGAAATAGAAGTCCCGCGTGCCGATCCGATCAAACACACAAGAGACCTCCCTCGCGAATTCACACCACCTACTCACGCTTTGTCAAGTTCGGCCGACTCTCACAAAGCACTCTCACTCCGGGGCCCGGAACGATCGCTTTGATAGGACGGCGGTCTGTTTATTTACAACTAACCTGCTCTCTCCACCCCAGGCTCGGGAAGCGGGTCACTGCATCCCGCTGTTTACAGGGCCTCATCATCGTTACGAGCGCACCCGGGAACGCGAGAGCGCGCGCGCCCGCTCAACGCTTGTCCCGCTAGCAATTAGCTGAACGCGATGTAATCGGCATGTAATTGCGCTGGATTATTAAATCATCCTCGCGCGAGAAGGCACCCTTTTTCGCGATGCACCTTGCGCCTTATCAGCGTCGTCATCGCTCACCGCCTAGGGAAAGTAACGACGCGCTGCGGTGGGCTGGGAAGTCCGGCCCCGGCGTGCCGAAATAGAAGTCCCGCGTGCCGATCCGATCAAACACACAGAGAACCGTTCAAAACAAACACGTAAAGGACGAGTGCCCGTGTGCGGGATCGTTGCACGAAAACGGTCTGCCCCCGGTGAGCGATGGAAAAAAGTTGCATCAGATTTGTTTTTCTGATTTGGCCGGGTAGCACGGCAGGCACGGCACGGGTGTTGGGGATTTAACGAACTTTGCAATTTTGCAGCAACAAGGTATACTGCAAACAAAACCTTATACTGCCAGGTTAGTGGTGGTGGCTCGTAATCGAATCCACTCGATTCTGATTCCGTTTTAGGAACCGATTCTGGAGCTAGGTTCGAAATCGATTCCGGAGCTAGATTTGGAATCAGTTTCGAAGCTAGGTTCGGAATCGAAATCGGTTGCGGAGCTAGGTTCGGCATCGATTCTGGAGAATGATTCGGAATCGGAATGGATTCCAGAGCTAGACTTGGGATTGATTTCGGAGCTAGGTTCAGAATCGATTTCGGAGCTAGGTTCAGAATCGGTTACGAAGGTAGGTTCGGAATCGGTTTCGGAGCTACGTTCGGAATCGGAATCGATTCCAGAGCCAGATTTGCAATCGATTTCGGAGCAAGGTTCAGAATCGATTTCGGAGCAAGGTTTAGAATCAATTACGAAGGTAGGTTCGGAATCGGAATCGATTCCAGAGCCAGATTTGGAATCGATTTGTGAGCTAGGTTCAGACTCGATTTCGGAGCTAGGTTCAGAATCGGTTACGAAGGTAGGTTCGGAATCGGTTTTGGAGCTAAGTTCTAAATTGTAATCGATTTCGGAGCTAGGTTCGGTATTGATTCTGGAGCTATGTTCGGAATCACTTTCGGAGCTTGGTTCGAAATCGGTTACGAAGCTAGTATCGAAATCGGTTTCAGCGTTAGGCTCAAAGGTAGCGACCCAAATAGATCCCCCCCATACCAAAATTGATACATCACTATTGATACATAGGATCTATTAGAGGGAGAAGTATAAACTAAGCGACGGTCGCCCGCTTTGTAGCTGATAATGGGGAGCAGGATGTTGGGCGCTGGCGAGAAACAAAAAAAAGAGACCTCCCTCGCGAATTCACACCACCTACTCACGCTTTGTCAAGTTCGGCCGACTCTCACAAAGCACTCTCACAAAGGTAGCGACCCAAATAGATCCCCCCCATACCAAAATTGATACATCACTATTGATACATAGGATCTATTAGAGGGAGATGCAGTTGATTCTGTGAGCTTTAATTACAACATTGGAAGTATGCCATAAAAGTGAACTTGTGCTCCGTAATCTATTTCGATTCAGAATCTAGCTCCGAAACCAACTCCGATAAATTCGTTCACAGTTCGGTTCGGTTGGAACGTAATTTCACCCGTCACTATACCAGCTCGGCGTTGTGCATAGCATTAAGATACAGATAAATTTGAGCAATGTTATCACGTGGCTAGTGGTTACTGGCAAGTGTAATCAGCAAACATTCCTAGCTCCTGCTATGCTTATGTTCATTTGAAAATTGTTCACGAATTTTTTCCGGCTCTATTTCTTCATTCGTTCTCAGCAGCAAACATGCAACAACGTTAACAAAATATGCAATGTACCAAAGGGGGGTCGGGCCATAGCTTTAGACAGGAATATGATTTTTGGAATATTTTTTATACATTCTGTCGCATTTTGTACGTATGTCGAGCTCACTGGGACATTAATACGTTTGGTTTTCTATTTTTACGACGCATTTGAAACGACTAACAACGCAAAAAATCAATTTTCCCGCAACTTTAGGTATTTTTTTTTATCTTTCAAGTGTTAGATTAGCAATTGCTATAAATTGTTTGAAAGGTTATGTTTTCAGCATTATGTCGAAAAAAATAGAACCGAAACAAAACTACCAAAACAATACTAGAAATCGGAAAATGCGAAATTCATTATTTTGTGCCTAAAAATGTATTTTTTCCTAAAAAATGTACACAAGTCAAAATGCTTTTTTTTAAATCATTCAAAAATATTCCAACATCATTCAAAAATATTCCAACATCATTCAAGATCGTTTAAATGTTCCTATATTTTTAATCCAATTTTAAAACGATTATTTGTATCGAAAAAAAACAGATTTTTCGTAATTGGGCGTATTGACGGTGTTGAAAAAATAGTAATAGTGTGTGTAAAAATATGAAAAATTCGTCACAAACGTATTTTGTTAAAATCTACAACTTAGTACAACAACATTTTCATCTATCTCTTCAAGTTTTCGCTATATTCTCGAAAACAGGTGAGCGTATGTTACGTATGTTACGGACTGTATAATGCTAACGGGCAATATGTTACATAAATTAGATCACTTTACCAACCTAATACTTCATATACTTACCTCCAACGCTGTATTGTCATCATGGTATGCACAACTGAAATATTTCTTGCTACATTTGTTTTGCAACTTTTTTTCGGTAAAAAATCAAATATGACCATCATCTCATAGAGAAATGTTTAACAAATGCCACACAGGGTTGCGTTACGGAAAGTTTCACGTTCTACATAACCCCGGATAGCTCGGATTCATACCGGCCTGACACTGGGAACCGGCCGCTCCCGTCGTGTACACCTGCTGCGTGATGATGTTGCTGAACGAGTAGTTGCAGACGAAGTAGATCTTCATCGCTTTCCCTTCCACCCAGTGCTGCATCGCACATCCCACCTTCCAGGTGCGATCGCTCACGAGCATGGTAAAATGGCCGATGGTTTGGCTGCTGTGGAAGGAAGTTATTTTTGTCAGTCAGGAAGCTATCACACTGCTAGCGCAAACTGGGTACTGCACCCTGAACACTTACACCTGCGACCGTGGGAACGCCTGAATGTAGGCCGGCTTCGTGTACTGGTACTCGTTCCACCAGCCGCCGATGAAGCTCGTCACCAAATCCATCACCGTGTACGTTGGCGTGTAGAACTTGAGCAGGGCCAGGTTCTGGCCGGAAGTGCGAAACTGTGGCGTATTGCGGCACCGATCGTGCGCGAACACGCACGATCGCGCGTTGTTGCCCGCCTGGGTAGCCAACTCGTCGTCCCAGACCATCGTGTACATGTGGGCGGCCGATGGCAGCGGGAACTGATAGCCGGAGGCGACCCGCGACCGGTAGTAGTTGTGCAGGTGGAGAATGTGCGCCTGGATCGCGGCAGTCATCGGTATGACGCTCGGCGATTTCCCGTAGCAGAAGGTTCCCCCGGATAGGGGCGGCGGATGGCAGCCCACGTTTGGGCCACCGTGCGGGCAGAGACTCGGCGAGCAGTAGTAGTTCGATCCGTAGCCATCGCTGAGGGCCGCCAGGGCGAGCAAGAGTGTGAGTGCTGAAGAGGAGTTTGAATTTGGTTATATTGGGCTGCGATCACCAGTACCTGCCTCACTACTTGCCACACAACGTACCGCAGATAGACTGATGCATTTTGAGCGGTAATATCTGTCTGCTCCGAGCAAATGAAAGTGCTGCAACGCTCGATAGTACTGCAAAAGAATAACAAGGAATTACTAATAGTAATTATGACGAAAATCGTCTTCCATGACGAGTTTAATCCATGATTGAGTTTGTAACGGTGGAATTTCTCATATATGGTAAAAACACTCGCAAACATTGGTTTTCTATTAAGTCCACCAGAGAATGCCATAGTTTTTTCTCACTACTTCATGTTAATGCACTTCTTGAGTTTTTAGTACAAGTTGTACTAGAAATATCAACCACCATCAAATTCATGAAAAAAATCGTTGAAGAGATTTGCCGCTTCTAAAATATCCAGCGAAATCGAGCGAAATCTTCTAAAAAGTTTTTTTTTATTAGTAATCCCATTCCTTTTCTTAAGAATCGATGAACCGAAGAATTCAATTGCACCATGTTGTTCTGCACCAAATGTTCTTGATGGCAACACGTTTACTATAGACGTTTTAGTACACATCTCATCCGTCTATGATTCAGATATTAGATTAAGAGTATTACATAGTGAGTTTTTATTACACAGTGAGTGATTGTATAGTGGTGTACAGAACTAGTAGCATGAAATATAACCCCTCGCACACCCAATTCAACCTTAGGGACATGCCCTAGTCCCCTCAACGGGGCCATTGTTCTAAAACATTTAATTTGATTTTTATCATTTTACTGGCTAGTTTGGTTGCAGAAGATTTGCAGAGAAACAAAGTAAATAACGTGTAGAGTAAATTATGAGCCAATTATGAAGAATGTGAAACATGCTTTTTTGCTCGATAGTACTGCAAAAGAATAACAAGGAATTTCTAATAGTAATTTTGACGAAAATCGTCTTCCATGACGAGTTTAATCCATGATTGAGTTTGTAACGGTGGAATTTCTCATATATGGTAAAAACACTCGCAAACATTGGTTTTCTATTAAGTCCACCAGAGAATGCCATAGTTTTTTCTCACTACTTCATGTTAATGCACTTCTTGAGTTTTTAGTACAAGTTGTACTAGAAATATCAACCACCATCAAATTCATGAAAAAAATCGTTGAAGAGATTTGCCGCTTCTAAAATATCCAGCGAAATCGAGCGAAATCTTCTAAAAAGTTTTTTTTTATTAGTAATCCCATTCCTTTTCTTAAGAATCGATGAACCGAAGAATTCAATTGCACCATGTTGTTCTGCACCAAATGTTCTTGATGGCAACACGTTTACTATAGACGTTTTAGTACACATCTCATCCGTCTATGATTCAGATATTAGATTAAGAGTATTACATAGTGAGTTTTTATTACACAGTGAGTGATTGTATAGTGGTGTACAGAACTGGTAGCATGAAATATAACCCCTCGCACACCCAATTCAACCTTAGGGACATGCCCTAGTCCCCTCAACGGGGCCATTGTTCTAAAACATTTAATTTGATTTTTATCATTTTACTGGCTAGTTTGGTTGCAGAAGATTTGCAGAGAAACAAAGTAAATAACGTGTAGAGTAAATTATGAGCCAATTATGAAGAATGTGAAACATGCTTTTTTTAAATAAAAACAGCATAAATAGCAAACGTACTAAAAACTTGTGCTAAAACTGATTGCAAAGAGCACTTCTTTTTCCCAACGATAGTTTACTTATAAACAGTAGCAATTTTGTTGTAAATAAAAACAATAAATACAACTAATGTTGTCCAAATCGTATACACAGCACAACATTAATTCACAATAATAAATAAACACAGAATTTGGGAGCTCTCTACAGCGAAAAAAACCATGCACGCTTCTTTCGTCATATCTTTGTTTGTTTGTTTTTGTTTTTTTTTTTTATATTTATCTCACATTTACTTGTGAGTGTACCATTGACAGCACCAGTAAAGCATTATTGAATAGTGCACAATTATTTTAACATTTTAGACCTCAGAGAAATGCAAGTCAATAACCTCTGGAACTCGTTGGGAATGAGAATATGAATAGCAACCAAAACCAAATTAAAAAGTTTTATATGTTGGGTTTAAAAAAGGAAAGGTATGCATCAATTGATTTCCGATGACCTATTTCCTTTCTTTGTTCCTGGTTACATATTTTTATATATCCTGTCTTTGCTCAAAGTTGTTCGAAGTTGGCTTGACTAATGTTTTTTTTATATAAATTTACAATGAACTTTCAACATGATGTATATTTTGTTGTTATACTAATCCGTTTTAAACAACACACACAGAGCCTTAAAGTTGTTCAAATCTAAAAGAACAAAATGGTTTCATTTTCAACGATTTCTCTAATCTTTCCATCACACTCTGAAGAACTGTCGTCAAGAACATCACACCCGTAGTAGTTTTTTGTTCTCCTCATCGATTGCTAACCAGCTATCAATACGCGCATATCTCCCCAATTACCACCTGCTCGTTCATGGTAGCACGATTGTATAAAGACTCTCTAACTTATCGGTGCGACCTTCAAACAGTGGTTTCAATCCAATCCCAACGAAACAAAAAAAAAACAAACACACACACACACAACCCCATCGCAACACACCTGTGCACTATTGTTCCACTTTCTGCTCGCACACTCTGCTTCACCGCAACAAACACGGCACAACGCGGCGCGAACTTTCTTTCCGCTGCTCGGATATTTATCCCCGAAACCGCCGTGGGAGACGCTTCACAGCACAATGACACACGCGGAGCGCTAGTTCGCGGCTTAAGTTAATCGCACCACCGAAACCGACCCGAAGACACGCCGCGCGTGAACCGATTCGATCGGGCCGTTTCGGCCGCGTCGGATTGGACAGATCGCTAATCGCCACGCGATTAATCCGCGGAAGCAAACCCTTGCGAACTTGATTCTGCCCCTTCCCAAACAAAAAGACACACCAAAAAACACGCAAACCCACGCACACACACACACACTCCGTTCCGCTTTGTTTGTTTGTGGCTTCTCTCGATCATCTCCGGTCGCATGATCGGGCGGCGCACGAATTTATGAGCCGAAATTTAAAAGCCCACCCCTCGGTCCGGAAGGGGGCATTGGCATAAATTTAGCCTACTTTGGGCTACCGCCATCCGGCCGTACCGGGATGGATACATCCCGCTGCGAAAGGCTTTGGACCCTTTCAAGGCCGCCCGACCGGTATAGGCCGAGGCAAAGCAAGATAAGAAAGAGCGCTTTTAGGGCTTTCCCGTTTCGTTTTCGCTACGTTTTGCGCAGGCAAATCGCGGCGGAGGGGCAGCAGGAGTGGCAGCGGGACGGATCTGATTTGTGGCTGGTGACCAAATGGCCAGATAATGATTTCGGAGCGAAAAGAAAACATTTCTACCGCACGGGGCTGAGTCTTTTCACGTCTGAATCACGTTTGCTGTACGGTGTATGTGTGTCTCGCTTTGTAGTGGCCGTCCTTTGTGACAGTGGGCGCAATAAGTTTCCCACAGCACCCAGGTTGCGGTGAGTAATAATGTATGTAAATGGGTGGAGAAATCTTAACCATCTCTCTGCTGTAACTTTTCGAACAGGAAAACACAAATTATCGATGTGGTCTAGATTTTTTTCCTAAATTACCAGCCTCTCGGATCATTGGACTCTATAGAGTGTATAAATCATTAGAACGATTGGATTAGTTCACGATTCTAGAGCAAAGATTCTAAATAGAGCACTAATCAACATGTGAGATTAGTTCGGTTACGTTCACCGTCTCACGATATTAGTACAAGGATGCGAAGTTGAGCTAAAATTTGATTATAATAGCAATGTTAATCCAATAGTTTTCCAATGTTGCCATGTGTGTTTATTAGTTATTTAAACTATTTGATGATGATGATATTTGAAGATATTTGATGACCAGCCTGGAGCCAGGTCAGTCGAGCAGTATGAAAGGAATAAAATAATTGGAGTAGTTCTAGTACCCACGTAATTGACGTCTAATTAATACATTTTCAGCTTACTCGAAATATTATTCTTTGCTTGTGTGATATATGATTTTTCGCTTATTTTTGTATTTCCTTACATAACTTATATTATTGCTTTTAATTTGTTAATACACAAATACAATATCGGTTAAATTGGCAAGATTGCCATACGATGAACACTTTGCATGAGTGTTCCATATAAACTTAATCTCCTAGAACTTGTGTTTTATAGGCAAAAAAATAGTAAATGAGATGAGAATTATAACTTTTTTCTGGGAGTTTACTCACTCTTACATACTTACCATTGAGATTAGAATCGTTGGGCAACTCTTTTGGAAGTAGTTATAATCTAACTCATTCACGAACGAGAGACAAGTAGCCGAATATCGGATCCCTACGGTGATTTACAACTCATTAGTGAACGAGTGAACGAGTTAGACTATAAGGATTCCAAATCACACGCTGCTGTGAGTAATGATTCACTCTTGGGTGAGTTAGATTACACCGACTCACTCCTAATCCCACACGTTTCGCAGCTCTCGCTCGTTTTACGACTCCCACTTTTTTTTTGTGGGATTCGGCTCCCAACGGCCACTTCCTATTGCCACTCACTTCTGAGTGAGTTAGATTATAACGGCTCACAAAAGAGTCTCATATCGCATATCTCTAAATAGTCGTGTAGTATTATATTTTTTAAGATTTTTTATTTGGAAAATAAAGTTAAAATGAAAAGTAATAAAAATTATAATGCTAAAGTACTAAACTAAAACTTGTTTGTACTAAAACACACGTTCAAATCGT
>KZ068761.1:125660-145594 GCA_002091845.1 Anopheles cracens
ACTCAAGGACTCGCTGTTGGTGTTTACTTTCTGCCACGTTTTCCTGCTTCAGCTGCTGCTGCTGCTGAAAATGTCACAGTAATCCTTGGGACGTTTTCATGCGCTCCATTTCCGCCAGGTGTATGGGCTGCGAAACCTTGCAACAGGTCATTTGAGACTAGCGCAACACCTTATTAGCACGGCTTAGGCGGCGACGCACCCGGACGAAGGCTTTCCGAGAGTTACCCGCTTGTTTAAACTGCTTATCATATTTTTGCATTCATTATCACCGCCGGGCGGTGCGCCAGTTTCTTTCTCACAAACCGGGTCCCATGCTGCAACGAGCTCGCGGTGCATCAACAGTAACGTTCGTCCACGAGACGAGAAGAGCCCGTCTTTTGAAGCGCCTGTGTTTGGAACGCTTTCCACACGTGTAGAACGTCACTTTTACGAGCCCTCGTATGTCACCGGGCGGAACGGTGTGTAACGGCGTGTATTTGCATAATATTCCACTCGTCGCGTTCCCAATTTGGTCCATTCGGTTGCGCCTGTCCCTGGGTACCGTTGTTCCGGTGATTTGTAACGTTCGCTCGCGGCGCGACTTTCTTCGACGATAATAGTGTGGGAATAGCTGCAGCGAAGAGTGATAGGTTTCCGCAAGACGTTGACATTAACGCGTCATGTGCGCTGCACCGCAAACGGTAAGTTGACGAGAGTGAAGAAGGGTAGCAATCGATAAGGACCGTTTTGCACTGCTACACGCTCACACGTCGCACAGCCTGAAGTGGATAGCGTAAAACCACTCGCCAACGCCTGCTAGATCCAGGCCTGAGTGAAGAAACGTTGCTAGGAACAAAGAACAAGGACACCCATTTCTTGGAAACACGTGTTTAAATCGAAGTTACTACTGGTTGTCGCCCTAATTGCTATGGGCTGGGTGCAACTGAATACAATTTTTCTGCCAAATTACCCTTTAACGCAGAGAAGAGAAAGAAACACGCAAAACCGCGCACGTGAAGTTATGTTCTCTCGCGGTCGATTATCGATAGAAGTGTGTACGGGAAACAGATTTTCTTTCTTGCCCGTTCCTTCACGAATGGATAATGGAACCAAGACGTGCTGTCACGATGACGCTGCTGACGATGATGATGATTTGTAATGTTTGTAATATGAAATATATTTTTTCATAGTTTAACTGTTTATAGACAAATTTATTTTATAGTACGAGTAAGGTTTGAAATAATAATTAAAGTCATGAGGATAACAGGGTCATATGTATAGGCACGTAACGTCACTCGACATGACCTCCGGTAGGTTGTAATCATTTAGGTACTGGTGTTAGTAGGCCAAGGCAAAAGGCAAAACACCCAAATTGGCAAGCGTGCTTGTTTCCATCGAACTTTTAAGACAACAAAAATTATGAAATTGTTTAGAATTATTTTTTATTTTTTGCTCGGTCGATGTGCTTCTCTTTTTCCTATTATTCTTTGGCGTCACAATCTATGCGTTTACTAGACCAATCTTTACCGCTCCTTGCTAGGAGAACCCTTACCCTTTTCTAGCCCCACCAATGTAATGTGGCAATCGTGTTGATGATAAATAGTCTTCCTATTAAAGTTAAAGAAATTCAGTATTATGTATATTTTCAATTTTCTATACTTATACTTTAAAAACCGATTAAAAGTATTTTTTATCCTGGAAGTTGATAGGCTTAAATTTTGGAAATTGTTTCGAAGAGATACAAAAAGTCGTGAACAACATACGTATTTTTTTAATGTTTCATTCTTCATGGTCCCAAAATATCTATATTACCAATTAAAAAAGGCATTTTTTTCAGTTTTATCAAACTATCTTTTATTGGATACTAATGAATCAATTTGAGTAAGCCGATCAAATCAATTAAGATTAGGATTATCTCTTAAGATTCACATAAGATTTTGTAAAAAAAACATATTAAATCAAACACCGGCCTATCAGGATAACCAACGTTTTACTGTAGCCACAACGCGCGTCGGCTCGTATCCGGCTCGCAGACGACTGTTTTCCCAAAGCTCCCTCTATCGGCGAACGTTTGAACGTGGCACAGTGCAACGTTGCGTATTCACAGATACGATTTAACCGTGAAATTTTTATTCGTGTTGTTTCGTTATTTTGTAATTCCACCCGCCCAGTCTTCTAAAAAATGTATACTTCTTCGGAATCCTCAACCTCACCACAAATATTGTACCACACAATGCTAACGATCCTTTAAATAGTGTTATCTTTCATCCGTGTTTTCCGTGTGCTTTTGAATACATTGAGATAATTACCTTTATCCTAAATTATTCTGTTCTACTGACAATGTTTTGAAGTAAACAGAACAAAACGTCTAATTAAAAAATCCAAACTTTCACAAAACTTTCGACATTCGCTTGCCAGAACTTGCCGACCCCTGTCCAAAACAGTTGACAAAGCAAACTGTCAAGAGGCGCGACTGTTCTTCAGGTCAGCTCGTCCAGAACGATTTGACAACAAATAGCGAAAGGAGTAAGAAGACCACTATGAACAAAACAAACCGATGTTTTGATCGGAACACACTCGCTTTTATCCAGCAAATCTCGGCTTTTTGTAAAGTATATGCAGTGATCCTTTCTAGTGTTTCGTTCGTCGTTTGTATAAATAAAGCCAGTATTCAGGAGTGTGAGTTTGTCCCGCAGGACCAAGCGGGAACATCATCGATTAAACTCTTGCTTTACTAGAAATGGCTGGCGTTGATTTAAGTAAAATGATTAATTTAGTGTCATAGTGTTAGTTTATCTTATTAATAGCACTGTTTGCAGCTCCTAATTCATGTGTTTTGTTTTTTAATTCAGGGATTTGTTTTGATCCGGGCATGCTCGCAACTGTCAAAATGACACGTCTACGCATTAGTACGACAAAAGCTATGGACTAACCTGCAGTCTGTCTATCCACCTTGGTCATTTGTTGTTTTCTTGCGCAGCTGTGTGTATCGAAATCGTGCTCCGGGTGTGTGTGTCGCAACTCCACGGTTTAGTCTTTATTGAACCTGCCCTAAACAAGAATAGTCAGTAAATTAAAAATCTAGAAGAAACGCTGTCCAAATGTCCGAGAATGGCCTGTTCCATGACGTTAGTGTCTAGAAATCTACTACATCAATTACCATCAACTACATCAATTACTACATCAAATTTGCGAAAGTTTGCGAATGTCCCCAACCGCGCATACGACATCAACCGGACGCACATTCCGTCCACCTAACGATTCACCATCAGTTACGCACTCTAATTAACTGATCTTTAATTTTAGCAAACAGGACTCGATTCGACTGTCAAACCGATCCTTCAAATCGCTCGTTTTATAGCCCGTTTAATATCTAAAAAATCGCCCTCTCCGGTGTAACGCGGATCCGACCGGTTTCGGTGCGCAGGAGTGAAAGAGCATGAGACTGAAGTATCACGTACCTGCTGGCCAGCGCAATATGGTCCACCGTGACGTTGGATATCAGTGAGTAGCATCTTCGTAGGCCGGCGGGCATCTCATCATTTCCGGCGCAACATGAACTGTTTCTAAATAGCACAACCTAATTTTAATGACCTAGGCACCAGAACCTACCAATCACGTATCACGGTCTCACCACAATCACACACACACATACACGTGCGCTCTCCGTTCGAATTCTGATACACCATCTGGGAGCAAAAAGCATGCTTTACACATTTGCCATTGGATCCAAAAATGGGCAATAAAATAGGGTTACAGTTGGGCAGCATATTGGGGAGCAGGTGGTTAATAGAATAGATAAGCTTTGCATAACGACATTCCTTCTAGCTGTAAATACACCTCGCGGAAGCGTTCTAGATTAGTTTTATTCAATTCGAAACTTTATTTACTATTTCTTGAATGTTTGACCGTGCGTCTTGACCATTGGTTCCATTTTTCAAATTATTTGTTGTTCTAATTAGGTCAACTCATGATTGAAATGTATGTTTTAATTTTCACACTGTTTCGAAATCACTTTTTTGTCTGGAAGTCGTAAAACTTGAAGATTTAAAGTTAAAGAAATTCAGTATTATGTATATTTTCAATTTTCTATACTTATACTTTAAAAACCGATTAAAAGTATTTTTTATCTAATTAGGTCAACTCATGATTGAAATGTATGTTTTAATTTTCACACTGTTTCGAAATCACTTTTTTGTCTGGAAGTCGTAAAACTTGAAGATTTAAAGTTAAAGAAATTCAGTATTATGTATATTTTCAATTTTCTATACTTATACTTTAAAAACCGATTAAAAGTATTTTTTATCCTGGAAGTTGATAGGCTTAAATTTTGGAAATTGTTTCGAAGAGATACAAAAAGTCGTGAACAACATACGTATTTTTTTAATGTTTCATTCTTCATGGTCCCAAAATATCTATATTACCAATTAAAAAAGGCATTTTTTTCAGTTTTATCAAACTATCTTTTATTGGATACTAATGAATCAATTTGAGTAAGCCGATCAAATCAATTAAGATTAGGATTATCTCTTAAGATTCACATAAGATTTTGTAAAAAAAACATATTAAATCAAACACCGGCCTATCAGGATAACCAACGTTTTACTGTAGCCACAACGCGCGTCGGCTCGTATCCGGCTCGCAGACGACTGTTTTCCCAAAGCTCCCTCTATCGGCGAACGTTTGAACGTGGCACAGTGCAACGTTGCGTATTCACAGATACGATTTAACCGTGAAATTTTTATTCGTGTTGTTTCGTTATTTTGTAATTCCACCCGCCCAGTCTTCTAAAAAATGTATACTTCTTCGGAATCCTCAACCTCACCACAAATATTGTACCACACAATGCTAACGATCCTTTAAATAGTGTTATCTTTCATCCGTGTTTTCCGTGTGCTTTTGAATACATTGAGATAATTACCTTTATCCTAAATTATTCTGTTCTACTGACAATGTTTTGAAGTAAACAGAACAAAACGTCTAATTAAAAAATCCAAACTTTCACAAAACTTTCGACATTCGCTTGCCAGAACTTGCCGACCCCTGTCCAAAACAGTTGACAAAGCAAACTGTCAAGAGGCGCGACTGTTCTTCAGGTCAGCTCGTCCAGAACGATTTGACAACAAATAGCGAAAGGAGTAAGAAGACCACTATGAACAAAACAAACCGATGTTTTGATCGGAACACACTCGCTTTTATCCAGCAAATCTCGGCTTTTTGTAAAGTATATGCAGTGATCCTTTCTAGTGTTTCGTTCGTCGTTTGTATAAATAAAGCCAGTATTCAGGAGTGTGAGTTTGTCCCGCAGGACCAAGCGGGAACATCATCGATTAAACTCTTGCTTTACTAGAAATGGCTGGCGTTGATTTAAGTAAAATGATTAATTTAGTGTCATAGTGTTAGTTTATCTTATTAATAGCACTGTTTGCAGCTCCTAATTCATGTGTTTTGTTTTTTAATTCAGGGATTTGTTTTGATCCGGGCATGCTCGCAACTGTCAAAATGACACGTCTACGCATTAGTACGACAAAAGCTATGGACTAACCTGCAGTCTGTCTATCCACCTTGGTCATTTGTTGTTTTCTTGCGCAATAGTGTTAGTTTATCTTATTAATAGCACTGTTTGCAGCTCCTAATTCATGTGTTTTGTTTTTTAATTCAGGGATTTGTTTTGATCCGGGCATGCTCGCAACTGTCAAAATGACACGTCTACGCATTAGTACGACAAAAGCTATGGACTAACCTGCAGTCTGTCTATCCACCTTGGTCATTTGTTGTTTTCTTGCGCAGCTGTGTGTATCGAAATCGTGCTCCGGGTGTGTGTGTCGCAACTCCACGGTTTATGATCGATTGTTTCGCGATCCGAAGACATTGTGCTGTGCATTGTGTGCCGCAAAAATAACCGTTGTGAATAACCAGTACCCGGTGGAACTCGCTGTGCATGTTATTTATCTGTTATCGATAAAACCTCGCCCTGACATCGTCACATGCAGTGATCGAATTCGTCCAGTAGGAGTAAACGGTACGAATAGTTGCAAAACAAAAAATAGCAGACTCGCGGGTCCGCGGCCAAACCTTTTTCGCTGTTCGCTTTTTTATTGTTTTCGTAGCAGTGTGTGTTTCAGAAACAGCTGTTTGCGGGGTGTGAGTGTGTGCGTCACAATTCCGCGGTTTATGATCGATTGTTTCGCGATCCGAAGATACTGTGGTGTTCGTTGTGTGCGGAAAACCCGTTGTGAATTACATTATCAGCGGAAGAGAGAAAGGGGCCGGGTGACTAACAGCAGAAATTATTTGTTCGTTGTTATCGATAAAACCTTGCCCTCAAACCGTCGCATGCTGTGATCGAAACTGTCCAACGTAGAAGTAAACGGGTACGCACGGGTTGCAAAACCAGAAAAAGCAGTATGAAACAGGGACCGTGAGCTTATACAGCGTAACGATGTTCTCATTAACATTGCGATCGCCCACATCCATTCGACATGCTAGCTGATTAGTCATTCCGGTCTCTGCGCCAGGCAAAGTGGTTCCACGGTGTGGTGGATGATGGTGGTGTGCAGACACGACGTTGCGGCTTCACGTTGTCGCCGCTTTGTTCTGCTCCGATCCCGAGCCCCCCCGTTTTCGCTGTTGAGCGTTCAACACACTTCGCTGATGTTTTTTTGTATTAGCTGAATGTTTTATTCTCAAGCAGTGCGTTATGCTTACATTTTTACTGACCAACATCAAAATACAGGGCAAAATTATTCTTAAATCATTCAGTCCATTGCGGTGTTGCTAAGAGTGTGTGAATATTTGTAACATTGGAATAAGTACACGATTCAATCACACAGAAATAATATGTACATATGTAAATTAATATAGACAAGAGGCTCTACAGAGTTAACACGCTCGCTTGAAGTCGAATGGCTGGAACAGTGAATACTTGATCAAACAAATTACGATATAAAGAAGATCAAGGCAAACAGTGTTGCTTGGATGCTTGGATTTGTATTAACAAATGCCTTCGTCTTCAATGATCCTATGTGCTCACAAACACGGTTCATTTGTTAACTGCGCTTCAGTTTAGTTGCGTATATTCACAATCCACGATTCACAAACAATCTTTTCCAGACGACTAACATGGCGCAATGGTCAACCTGTTTATAAATCACGCTATCCCCCATTAGTCGTTGAACCACAGATTTCTTGTGTCAAAGTACGTCAAATTCAGCATTAAAATACAGTATTTCAAGCACCTGATCTATTTGGCAGAACCAACCCTAACGCGCCATGTCGATGATTCCATCATCATTCTTTTGGCTTTCTCGAACCAGTTAGGCAATGTTTATACCTGTTTCAGCCATGTGTCGTAGCTTTTAGTAAACATCAGCATTTATCATTTTTTATTCAAGTCGTACAACACAAGCATGTATCATTTAGATCAACATCGGTTCAATAAGTGATTAATAATTGCAACAACAAGCACTTCATTGTCTAATGCAACTGTCGCTGCTTTAATTCCTGACTAATTTATACTGTTTTCTATGATCAACTGTAAAGATGATATCGTGTAATACAAATTTAAAATATTGCTTCGCTACTGAGGTTATACCGCTATGCTATCCTTTCACCACAAATGCCTTTCTGAAGACGGTTTCATGTTAATAATACTATTCTAAACATCTAATCTAATATTTAAAAATTTGAAACATAGCTTGTAAGGTGTCTTATTTTGGCAGCACTACTCTTATCATATCCTTATACTTTTGACTTTAATCTGGTTGTCACCCCGAGTCGATACGGCTAGTACTAAACCTGGTGGATATGGCATGAGGAATGAAGTTGCAGCGAACATGAATTGTTTAACCCATAAGTCACTCATTGTAATCATTGCAATGTAAACCAATAAGTAAACTACGAAATCTACCTATTTACTACTACCGTTTACTACTTCCAACCGCTGAGAATTTCCTTGTGGACCCAAAATACTAAATCTGTTTATCAGTATATTCGCACCAAACTAACTGAAGGGATTTTACGTATGAGGAGTAATGTTGTCATCATTTATTTTATTTGTTCTAAAAGACGACCGGTCCATGATGGGCCTGTTACGTTCGCTACTGTACATTTGCAAATTAACAGCTCGTGATATGAAGGGGGGTAAGGTTCGCAAATATGGGAACCGATTTGCGTCATCGGAACTCCACTAATGGAGGGTCCCACAGCATCTCGCAGCACGTTTTGCACACACACACACAAGAACTGCCTCGGAGGCGACGTTGCACGCTTGTTATCGGTAAAAATGCGCTTTGTGTGAAGAGAGGGGGAGAGATGCGGTTCTGATCGGTCGGCGGTTGAGTTTCCAATCTTACGAATTGTGTTCTTTTTTCACCCGCTCCTTTTCCCAGAAACGTGTTGTACAAAGCAAGGGAACTAGGATTAAGAACCGTAGCCCTATGTGATATTAGCTCGGTGCAGCGTAACTTCCCACCCGACACTGCTGCTCATATTGCGCTGAGTAAGTATTGGACACCTGATGTAGCTGCTGATGGACCGGATTCACTAAAGCCAAATGTTACTCTCGCTTTCTTCCGTTGCGCTTTTCAGGGACTATTCGCCGCTTTCTGGAGCAGTACCGTGCCGAGATTGTGATAGTTTGCCTTGAATCTAATGCACGCAGTATCTACGAGGTACTAGCGCCGCTGTACTTTCCGCGCGATCCGCTCGAGGAACGTAGTGCGCTGTGGCAGCTGCCGAAGGACATCGGGGGACTGTATGGTGAACCGCAAAAAAAAATCAAACATATTCAAACAAGATTGGCAGGTATTGATTTTTCCATTTTAGCTGCTCGACCGCAAGCAATTCGTAATGGGGAGGGACGCTGGTAGGCGTGGAGGGTACTGTGTACACGGGGAACGGTTAAGGCCATTGAGTGCTCGGTGGCTTCGATGAGCAGCCTGCTGCTGGTTCCTGTGGGCGCGCGTAACAATTTCGTTCGGCGTGCGCTACCTGCACGACGTCCACAGGAGCGCTTTACACTGCATCGATATACAACGGTGTCGAGGTGCAACAGGAGGCCGGCTTCGCGGCAATTGGTTTTGAGTTAGTGCATTCAACAACACGTTAAACAATCACCACCGATCGAAGTTGATCAGTCCACCAAGCCACGATCGACTAATCTGCCGTCTTTCCGGAACTTTTTCCCACACAGGGAGGGTGACATTTCGCAGCTCAAAGTCGACGCCATCACCAACAGCACGGATGAAACGCTGACCCACGAAGGACAGCGTGGACTGCCGCCGAACCACCCTCACCAGCAGCAACACTTTGTCACCTTAGGCAGTCTGAAGCGTTGGGGCGAGCAGCCGGAAGACGACCGTGGTCAACCTCGTCCGCGACCGACCGATTACAGCCAATTTGCGGCGAACTTTGAGGCCGGCCCGAAGCACTCGGTCAGTCCGTTCCCGTGCGATGCGCAGATCAACAATCGTTTCGTAATCTGGTAAGTTGGAATCGATCGTGTTTCGTTGGCTGGGACGGAACAGGAAGAGACATTGCTATATGCATTTTGCAGTGCAACGATATGCGCAGCAGCAGCAGCAGTCGCTGCCGTGTACGAACTGCTGGGCCAAGCAATGCTGTCATGTGTGTGCAACCTTCCAAATTTGCTCAATCCCCCCCTCGGCGGGTGTCCTTGAAATTGAAAATAACCGTCATTTTCGTTCGGGGTTAGAACATAAACACCAAACCCATGAAAACCACCCTCCCCCGAAGTGATGAAGACGTCCCCGTGGCACTGGCGCACTCGTCCGGCTGTTGGTGTGTTATTCATTTCCGGTTTGGTAGAATTGAAGCTATAGAGGCAGCAGCAAAAAAAAAATACAAGCCAAGATTCCTCAGCGCGTTTAGCTACTTACGCCACGCCACATGCACAAATGGCACCGGAACGCTCTAACTCGCGTTAAGCACCGAAAGCGTCTGTAATATATATGTCGATAAATATTTAATAAACACTATCCGTGTCCCACATCCGCATCATGTAAGAGCACCGGATGGGAACGGTGTCTCATCTCCTGGAGCAGACTCCTTAAACCACACGGGCACGCGAGCCGCGGTCGTTCGCTTTACCGGCACACCCTCACAATGCGAGCTTCTTGCGCGCTTTGCACTGAGTCTTGAGGGACTTTCCGCTAAAACCTTCCCTCTTCTAAAGTAGCTTTCGTTAGGAAGGTATTTGTGGAAACCGCAAGCCTTGTACCGGCACAAGCACACACACACGCGCGCACTCATAGTTACCGCACATGAAACCAATCACCTTCCTTCCTCTGTGCATAGCCTACTACTCATCCACACGAAAGTGTCCCACAACTGCTAGCGGCGCGCCGCGCGTTCTATATATCTCGCTACAGTACGTGTCGTTTTCTTCATCTTCGTTTCATTCCATAACAAATCTCGCCTCATTTCGCGTGGTGTGGGCTGTGACACCCGGCGCTCCTCTCGCAGAGCGATGAGACTAGTGTCCGACATCTACAATGAAAGCATTGAAACATCACTAGGAGGAATCGCGAAGCATCTAACGCAAGTAAATATGACACTCGTTTTGGCTAAAAGTTTCAGCTCGCCATATACCCGCGTGCGAGCGCCCCATATACTAACCTTAGCGTTTGCGATTTACTGTGACAACCGGGCCAACGTGACCACCCGGTACCGGTAGCCCCGAACCGGCACTACCAGCAGGGCTTGAGCGTTCACCCCTTGTACGGCTTCCCCAGACTTACGCTGCTTTTCGTTTTTGTTCCATTTCAAAATAATCCTTCCATTTGGACGCGGCGCGCACGCTACCCCGTAGCCGCACGAAGGACAGCGTGGACTGCCGCCGAACCACCCTCACCAGCAGCAACACTTTGTCACCTTAGGCAGTCTGAAGCGTTGGGGACGACGATAACGACAATGGCCCGGTATGCGCTAAACCGACGTGCCGATGCTCTTACGACCAGGACACGAGTTATGAGAAGAAGAAAAAAACGGTTAGAGCTGTATTCTAGTGTTCGTTATTAGGCAACGTCGGTACAAGCCAAGATTCCTCAGCGCGTTTAGCTACTTACGCCACGCCACATGCACAAATGGCACCGGAACGCTCTAACTCGCGTTAAGCACCGAAAGCGTCTGTAATATATATGTCGATAAATATTTAATAAACACTATCCGTGTCCCACATCCGCATCATGTAAGAGCACCGGATGGGAACGGTGTCTCATCTCCTGGAGCAGACTGCTTAAACCACACGGGCACGCGAGCCGCGGTCGTTCGCTTTACCGGCACACCCTCACAATGCGAGCTTCTTGCGCGCTTTGCACTGAGTCTTGAGGGACTTTCCGCTAAAACCTTCCCTCTTCTAAAGTAGCTAGGACCGGATTCACTAAAGCCAAATGTTACTCTCGCTTTCTTCCGTTGCGCTTTTCAGGGACTATTCGCCGCTTTCTGGAGCAGTACCGTGCCGAGATTGTGATAGTTTGCCTTGAATCTAATGCACGCAGTATCTACGAGGTACTAGCGCCGCTGTACTTTCCGCGCGATCCGCTCGAGGAACGTAGTGCGCTGTGGCAGCTGCCGAAGGACATCGGGGGACTGTATGGTGAACCGCAGCTAGCCGATCGGCAGATTCGCATCATTCACAACCCACAGCATTCCGTCATGATAGAAGGTGCGTATCGTAGTGTGCCTTAGGTTGAGAGCGACGTTATGCGGTTTAGAAGCGGTGTGAGCATAGAGTTGGTGAAAAAGACAATTGGGGACAAAGAGCACAGAAACCATTGTTGTAGGTAGCGTTTTTAGCGATTTTAAAGCATTGCACTGCTTACACAATCCAGCAGGAGCTTGTTCTGTGCATTCTATAGCAGAACATGTCTTCATTCACGCCTTTCCGGAACTTTTTCCCACACAGGGAGGGTGACATTTCGCAGCTCAAAGTCGACGCCATCACCAACAGCACGGATGAAACGCTGACCGAAAAGAATCGGGTGTCGAAAAAAATTTTCGGTCGTGCCGGCGCTGCGCTTACCTCCGCCATCGTTCACGACGTGAGAAGTAAGTATGGCTACGGGGCTTCGGGATAATCTTTCGAAATGTGGGGAGTTTCGTTAAAAGGCGCAGTGCAATGTAGCAGTAGCGTATTTCCGCATGCTGTAATGTTCCATGAAGTAAAAGTTATATCAAGGTGATTCTTGTTAGGTAGCGATGGTATCGGTCATAGAACTAAAAATAATTATTTTTAAATTATTCGTCCGGTTTAGTCCTAGCAAGACTAAAAATTTAAAGATAGTGAACTAGAAGTGTATGATAATAAGTTAAAAAGAACAAAAACAGTGTTCGGCACCCATCAAGAGATGGCGCCACTCGATTAGGATTATAGGGGTCCAACTTATCTATAGTCACAGAAAGTTTTCTTAACATTTTTCCGACTCGTTTTAATCCTCTACGTTCGGCACGTTTTTAGTGTATGTCCATTTAAGCGATTCCGACACGAGCCCGCACGATCTGGAAATGGGGTCCGATGTCGAGTATAGCAATATCAACCTTAGCCTGGCAGCGCAGCTGTCCGGTGCTGCTCATTCGTTCACACAAATGCAGGTAAGATGAATTGTTAAGCTTTTCCTTCTATTATATTTCAAAGAATGAAAAAAATACATTTATTTCAACCCATTTGGTGCATTACCGGTGTATCATTAATACAATACTTTACAATATTTTTTCATTTACGCAAATTTATTGTTCGCGCCTATATTAAATGCAACAAAGATTCCGTTACCGTGCCATTTGCAAAACATTTCATTTTGCATGTGGTGGTAAAAGGTGTACCATAGGCTTTACGACTGAAAGTTGTATTTGATTTCAAAGTTCTAATGTGAATTCTAATGTGGATTTTTCAGATGTTTCAATTCTGTTATCTGCTCAACCTTTCTGTTAAAAGCACTAAATGTTTAGAAAACCTTAAATCTTTTGTTAGACAAAAGCTTTTTACATCAAAAACTTGTAAGTGATTGTCTAAAAAGATCAAAAAGTTGTTCTTTGTTTTTAAATTGTACAGTTCTTGTTATTCACGATTACCTTTTTACAACAAATTATCAGAAAATAAAATAAAATCTAATTTGAAAAGGATTTTGGTAGATTTTGGTAGGAATGTGAAATATTCAACATAAATCCGGTGGATCCTCGAACAAAAAGTACTTTGATAAAATGATAAAATTCAAATATCAGCATATAGTTATGTCAGATCATTTCTCCAATTGATGAGAATGAATGAAAAATGAATTCCCGTTGTGCTTTGATGCGCCTTTAGTTAGGCAATTCGATCACTAGGGCGAGAAGTTGGATAAACCGAACGTGAATGCGATGCGACCGCGCTCTTGAAGGATTGCTCACTATGATCGTACTCTTCGAGTCATTCATCATCTCAGCGCCCCCGAGCAGGAGAGCAAGATCTGCCAGAAGAGATGCTGAGAGATCGTTTCCTCTCCACGCGCAGCACGCGGAACGCATTCTTTCGGCTGGCGTATGCTATCAATTCCGCTGGCGAGATGGACGCCGCGCCGCGCGCAACCCATTCTCACCCAAACTGGTGCGAATATCAGTCGCGCTCGTTGCGGATACTGACAGTTTCGAGTCCCCCCTCCTCCAGGTGGTTCTCCGTGCAAGGAAGCTTTTTCCGCTTGTTGTGCTGGAGTAGTAGCTGGTAATCTCGAGGCCGCTGTTGTTGTTTTTCTTGTCGTTTTTTATCGCGTTCGTTACCCGTTAGTCCGTTTACCGAGGGCGCGATTTAGTGTTGTGCACTGATGGTGGAGAAACGCAGTATCATTCTTATCAAGTTACGACGGCTGTGCCAAATAGTGAACCAAGCCATCCGAACCACCTACCACTGACTTGCGCTTGAAGGACTTTTCATCTGTGCGAGCCAGAATGATAAACGATTCGTTTGAGTTTTCCTGTAACGCTGTTGCCTGGTCTGTTCGTTGATTAGCACCGATTATAAGTTTCAATTTTGTTTTCAGCTGATGACGATTCCGACACGAGCCCGCACGATCTGGAAATGGGGTCCGATGTCGAGTATAGCAATATCAACCTTAGCCTGGCAGCGCAATTTTTAGGCTTGTTTTTGAATTGCTGAAAATGGTCAACTATATAATCAATTCTGTGAACTTTACAAAAATCAATCTATTACGATAGTTGCACTCCATGCAGTTGTGCTAAAACATAGCTTTGATAAATGCTCTTTCCGGCTTTACGACTGAAAGTTGTATTTGATTTCAAAGTTCTAATGTGAATTCTAATGTGGATTTTTCAGATGTTTCAATTCTGTTATCTGCTCAACCTTTCTGTTAAAAGCACTAAATGTTTAGAAAACCTTAAATCTTTTGTTAGACAAAAGCTTTTTACATCAAAAACTTGTAAGTGATTGTCTAAAAAGATCAAAAAGTTGTTCTTTGTTTTTAAATTGTACAGTTCTTGTTATTCACGATTACCTTTTTACAACAAATTATCAGAAAATAAAATAAAATCTAATTTGAAAAGGATTTTGGTAGATTTTGGTAGGAATGTGAAATATTCAACATAAATCCGGTGGATCCTCGAACAAAAAGTACTTTGATAAAATGATAAAATTCAAATATCAGCATATAGTTATGTCAGATCATTTCTCCAATTGATGAGAATGAATGAAAAATGAATTCCCGTTGTGCTTTGATGCGCCTTTAGTTAGGCAATTCGATCACTAGGGCGAGAAGTTGGATAAACCGAACGTGAATGCGATGCGACCGCGCTCTTGAAGGATTGCTCACTATGATCGTACTCTTCGAGTCATTCATCATCTCAGCGCCCCCGAGCAGGAGAGCAAGATCTGCCAGAAGAGATGCTGAGAGATCGTTTCCTCTCCACGCGCAGCACGCGGAACGCATTCTTTCGGCTGGCGTATGCTATCAATTCCGCTGGCGAGATGGACGCCGCGCCGCGCGCAACCCATTCTCACCCAAACTGGTGCGAATATCAGTCGCGCTCGTTGCGGATACTGACAGTTTCGAGTCCCCCCTCCTCCAGGTGGTTCTCCGTGCAAGGAAGCTTTTTCCGCTTGTTGTGCTGGAGTAGTAGCTGGTAATCTCGAGGCCGCTGTTGTTGTTTTTCTTGTCGTTTTTTATCGCGTTCGTTACCCGTTAGTCCGTTTACCGAGGGCGCGATTTAGTGTTGTGCACTGATGGTGGAGAAACGCAGTATCATTCTTATCAAGTTACGACGGCTGTGCCAAATAGTGAACCAAGCCATCCGAACCACCTACCACTGACTTGCGCTTGAAGGACTTTTCATCTGTGCGAGCCAGAATGATAAACGATTCGTTTGAGTTTTCCTGTAACGCTGTTGCCTGGTCTGTTCGTTGATTAGCACCGATTATAAGTTTCAATTTTGTTTTCAGCTGATGACGATTCCGACACGAGCCCGCACGATCTGGAAATGGGGTCCGATGTCGAGTATAGCAATATCAACCTTAGCCTGGCAGCGCAGCTGTCCGGTGCTGCTCATTCGTTCACACAAATGCAGGTAAGATGAATTGTTAAGCTTTTCCTTCTATTATATTTCAAAGAATGAAAAAAATACATTTATTTCAACCCATTTGGTGCATTACCGGTGTATCATTAATACAATACTTTACAATATTTTTTCATTTACGCAAATTTATTGTTCGCGCCTATATTAAATGCAACAAAGATTCCGTTACCGTGCCATTTGCAAAACATTTCATTTTGCATGTGGTGGTAAAAGGTGTACCATCCCGTTTGGATCATGCGATAGTATTTGTTCGTGCTTAAGCGATAAGATGTTGATTTACATTTTGCATTGCATTATTTGCATGTTGAATCCTCTCGCAAGTGTCACTGCATTAAATCCGACTTTAAACAGCTGACGTCGGTTCATTGCATTGTGCTACTACTTGCAAAATGTGTGACTTACTTGCTTTCTAATTGTGCAGCACTACGCTACTTTCCTACGTATTATTATGATTCTGAACTTTTTCAATAATGGCGTAATTAATATTGTAATAATGCTGTAATGTTCCATGAAGTAAAAGTTATATCAAGGTGATTCTTGTTAGGTAGCGATGGTATCGGTCATAGAACTAAAAAGATTTTTTTTAAATTAGTCGTCCGGTTTAGTCCCAGCAAGACTAAAAATTTAAAGAAAGTGAACTAGAAATGTATGAAAATAAGTTAAAAAGAACAAAAATAGTGTTCGACACCCATCAAAAGATGGCGCCACTCGATTAGGATTGTAGGGGTCCAACTTATCTATGGTCACAGAAAGTTTTCTTAACATTTTTCCGACTCGTTTTAATCCTCTACGTTCGGCACGTTTTTAGTGTATGTCCATTTAAGACTTTTTTTTGTGTAGATCATACTTCCTAGGGTATAGCCGAGCGGCATTTTATTAGCAACGTTTAAAAAAAACATCAATCAAGAAGAGTACTCTAGGCATATTCCTCAACACAAAACAAGTCCACGATGTGTTCATAACATGGGGTATTAGTTTGAATAAACGTTAAACTGAGAATTAAAATCTTCTTTCAAGTAATTAAAAGTAATATAATTGCAACGGAAAATAAATAATAGAGCAGCAAAACATTCAGATATTGATCATTGATCAGAGGAATAAAAAATTGATGTTTCATTTTTCTATTTTGGGAAAATTTAAAGTTTGTTAAGTTATTTTAGTGTTAGTTGTATGTTTGCAATAGTTTCAATTTATTTAAAATGCTCTCATCGTTAGTGACATTTTTCGTTTTAAGATCGTACATAGCTAAGAGTTAAATCATGACTATTTTGAAATGATGTAGCTGAAATTATCTCAATTTTGTAAGGAAGAATGCTGAGTCGACTATATATTTTTTAATCTGTATATTTTAAAAGCAAACACCGGTGATTATGAAAGTACTATTTATCTAAATTTAAATATGAATATGAATACATAAAATCAACTGAAACGAATAATTTCATATGAGGTGTTTCTTCATCATATACTGTAATCTATATACGTATCATGGCAATTTATGATGATATAAAGAAAAAAAATATGGTAATTTTTTTAACGTATTGTTCTCTTGTTCTCCTCCTGCAGGGTGACTTAGACCGGCAGCGTCTTTTGGGCGATCGGCCACGGATGGTGTACGAGAGTGTGCTTGACGATGGCCTGGAAGGGATAGAACACCAGGAAAGGTAAGTCAGATGCATATCGTATGGCATAATTTCGTTACTTAGAGCGTTGGCGTCTCTTCCAGCAGCGCTAAAATTGCTTTGTAGAATTAATTATTTGCCATGCTGCTAATTCTGCAGTACTACTTTAGCTTCCCTGACCTATATATTGGTTGCATAGTTGATAATGAAATTGAGTTACAGTTTGCTTTTCGATATACGTTATCATGTCGCTATATCGCTAGCACGCGCGTGCTAACTAAGAGCCTTACTATCTTACGCGACAGTTAAGTTCGTCTGATAAACGAAAGCTTGCGATATCGTGGCATACTTATCTAACAAGCTTCTATCACGCCCGAAGCTCTCATACACAAAAGCTTTCCACTGTGCCACACACCGCGTCGGCGCTGAACGCAGCTCATTGTTCAAAGCTTCGACGTGCTTTTCACCGTATCCTTTGACGAGCTTTGAGGACGTGTTTTTAATGATAAAACCGCGCTTTTTGTGATTGCATAATGAGCTGTAGTTAAATCGCTGGTTCAGAAGGAGGGAGCGCATTCTTTGTGGAAGGTCATCTTGTGTATGTGTATACTAACCATGTTTCGATTACGATGTGCTTTCCTGATTGTGGTGTGGCAATGGTTTGCTCGAACGACTCATTGGTTGTGTATTAAATTATTAAACCATGCACACACACACACATGCACACAGCCTGCAGCAGCAAAGTGCCATCGATTTCGCCCTGTGTACACTGCCCTGTTTTGAATTGTGGACTTAACATTCTGCACGACCCGCTTTCATATGACCATTAGAGAGAAGGTTCAATCGATTTTCATTGATCGTACAAAGCCACCCTGCCTCGACATCGCTGTATCTTGGGCGGTTGTGTGTGGTGCAGTAATTGAATTTTATTCCCGATTGTGACGCTTAACTGGGTCTTCTTGCAGCCAGCCGGGCTACTGCTAGGAGTGAAAGTTTGATTACTGGTAACCTCGACCGCCTCGTCTGAATGTTTCTGCAGCATAAGAACGAACAAACACTGACCCTTTGGGGGCAGTTCGACGTCTGACATAGGTGTCATGAAAATAACACCTCGCTTCTGACGTAACTGTTGTCCATAGATGGGATAATATCGCCATGTTCGTGGTATTAAGCTAACTGGTCGAGTTTTATGAATGGAAGCGGTAAATAAATAAAAAATGAGTGTTATTTCATTGATTTACGAATATTATCTCTTACACCAAAATAGCTCCCAGACAAACAATTCTACTCCTTGGAGTGTTCTAGAATGCTTTTTTACCGATATTTTTAGATCACACTGGAAGCTTTGCGCGGGTGTCTTTATGTAGAAGTTGTAAAGAATAATACCTGTGTAGCAAGGCTGGGCATGGCATGATGCTATCTACGCTGAAATCGATTAACCGTTCTCCCCTTGCGTCACTGTTCGGCAGGACTTGCTTGTTGCCGTTAATTATCATTACTCACGTCATTGGTTGTTTCGGTGTTTCAAGGACTGCATAGTTGCTAGTAACGACTATTTATGGAACTCGTACAGCGTGCGCTACTCATGTTTCACGCATCGTTCATTGTTGTCATCCTTTGTGTTGGTACGGCGAACGACGACACCCTAGAAGAACTAGATTCATCGTTTTTTGAACCTCAAATTTTCCGCGAAGCGTTTGTTGCTTTCGCTTAAATGCGCATTTAGTTTAGATTGTTTTGAAAGTATAACCAATGCGTCATATTTTTTCCTTTTAAATATATAAAGATACGCCCCCAGATAAACCGAAAGAGCCACACCGTTGATAAGAAAATTTGCTTACAGCACCCAAATAACATAGCGCTCAAAAACCTGCACCGCGCCGTGCAGTGATATTTCATCTCAAAGCTTAAGCGACTGGTGGGGTTGCTGTTGTAAAACGATAGGTACACAGAGCAGATAAACTGTCCACTGTTCATAGCATATATGTGTATAAGATCATAACATGAACAAAGAAGAGGCAACCGCTGCCAAACTGGGCTTTTAATCGCGGCGCATCCCATACGATCTCGCATCATCCATCTGCAATACGACGGTTATCATCCTGCGGTAGTTATTTAGCAGATTGTTCATCATAATCATAAAGTCTGCGTCATTTGCTGCTTCACCCGTGTCGTGTGGTCACTGGTTAAACATCCCTGGCCACGGACGGTACTTTTTGTTTGTTTGTTTATTTTGTTTGGTCTTTCGCAAATTCGAAACACTGGCGCCAGTTTGGGAGAGATCGTCGCTGCACAGAGCATACGCAGCAACCGTTCGAGCTAGGATTGCCACTTTACGTAGCTGCGTAGTGTCTGCGGCGATTGGGCTACAACTCTAGTTCACCTCTCAGTTTCCCAATCGCGTAAACCACCTGTTCGTTTTGGCAAGCTATAGAAACATGCAAGTAGAAATTGACGGTAGCAAACTGCTGAAACCATGAAATCGATCGCTGCAGATTTTCCGGTCACACTAATGCAATATCTGTTTTCGTTTCTTTTCCCACAACTCTTCTTCTCAACCCCACCACACATCTTCCAATGTTTAGTTCACCGTTATTGGTGGATTGCGAGTGAGTATTTGCAAAATTTATCTTCCGTTTTTTCTCTCTCTCTTTCTCTCTGTCTTTCCGATTGACGAGTATTTTCGGTTCGGTTTACTTTACCCTGTAATAGTTTAGTTTTCTTCGTACAATTACATATTGTTGCTCCCTTGCAAGAGCT
>KZ068761.1:145604-162440 GCA_002091845.1 Anopheles cracens
CTTCTAACAAAAACAGGATGTAAAACTGGTGAGGTTCGTGTTACACCCGGGTTCTTCTTACCGTCGAAGTACATTATTCACACCGTCGGTCCCATCTACACGGAGAAGTACAGAACTGCCTCGGAGGCGACGTTGCACGCTTGTTATCGGTAAAAATGCGCTTTGTGTGAAGAGAGGGGGAGAGATGCGGTTCAGATCGGTCGGCGGTTGAGTTTCCAATCTTACGAATTGTGTTCTTTTTTTCATCCGCTCCTTTTCCCAGAAACGTGTTGTACAAAGCAAGGGAACTAGGATTAAGAACCGTAGCCCTATGTGATATTAGCTCGGTGCAGCGTAACTTCCCACCCGACACTGCTGCTCATATTGCGCTGAGTAAGTATTGGACACCTGATGTAGCTGCTGATGGACCGGATTCACTAAAGCCAAATGTTACTCTCGCTTTCTTCCGTTGCGCTTTTCAGGGACTATTCGCCGCTTTCTGGAGCAGTACCGTGCCGAGATTGTGATAGTTTGCCTTGAATCTAATGCACGCAGTATCTACGAGGTACTAGCGCCGCTGTACTTTCCGCGCGATCCGCTCGAGGAACGTAGTGCGCTGTGGCAGCTGCCGAAGGACATCGGGGGACTGTATGGTGAACCGCAGCTAGCCGATCGGCAGATTCGCATCATTCACAACCCACAGCATTCCGTCATGATAGAAGGTGCGTATCGTAGTGTGCCTTAGGTTGAGAGCGACGTTATGCGGTTTAGAAGCGGTGTGAGCATAGAGTTGGTGAAAAAGACAATTGGGGACAAAGAGCACAGAAACCATTGTTGTAGGTAGCGTTTTTAGCGATTTTAAAGCATTGCACTGCTTACACAATCCAGCAGGAGCTTGTTCTGTGCATTCTATAGCAGAACATGTCTTCATTCACGTGATAACAGAACATCTACTGTTCTATCCAAGTTAATCGTACAAAATCTATACTTTATCGTCGTGGCTCGGTTTCTTTTTTCTTCGTGTATGTGCACATTGTAGTTAAAGTAAACATTCGAGCAGCATTATAGGGATTGCGGGACAAGGTTCACTCCGGCACATTGCACGTACTTGAGTGTTCAAGATCTACTGTTCTATCCAAGTTAATCGTACAAAATCTATACTTTATCGTCGTGGCTCGGTTTCTTTTTTCTTCGTGTATGTGCACATTGTAGTTAAAGTAAACATTCGAGCAGCATTATAGGGATTGCGGGACAAGGTTCACTCCGGCACATTGCACGTACTTGAGTGTTCAAGCCCACCTCAGTTGCATTCATGTGTTGGAAACGCACACTGTTGCACGTTGGAAGCTAGGAATCTACTCAGATATTACCACCCATTAGCCCTGCAGGCGTTCTTATCAATTTCCGATCGCCAACCTCTCGTGTCCGTGTGAACAATCGTATGCTCTCGGCGTTTGACAGCGCTTAAGGGAACAGAAGCGTATAGGTAGGAGATATTTCGATATTCGATCGATCGTAATACATTGTTGTGTGTTGCCCGGAGTGTGAAGGTGAATCATTTACCCGTATACCCCCACCGGCCGCGTGGAACTGTAAAACCGTGCATTAGGCAGTAGTTCGCGTTAGGGAAGTGAGCCTGGGGAACAATCGAGAACATCAATTAGCATTTTTGATTAATATTATTTCTTGCTGATCACAAACGTTGCATGAAAGCTAGTTCAATAAGAAGCAGATAACTTAGTTCAAAGAGCAAAATTAGTTTACGAGGCGTACGCATTTAACGCGTCATCACAAGCAGAATCTTGAGATATTAAGCATACAAAGAAACGTGAGGAGGATCCGGTTGTGATAGGAGGAATAATTTTGGTAAATACCTTTTTTATACGCTTGATAAGTTTACGCGTCTATGGTTAAGATGATTTCGCTTGTAAACACGTTCAGTATTAATGAGCACATCCCCTCCTTAAGCTATGCCAATGATAACGGACAGTGTCATCATGGTGTGGAGCGTTTGACTCACTGTACATTGAAGATAACGATTTGATGCAACCAACTACCACATCATCACTTGAAATTGAAACACCCTATGTTTGGGAAATGCCTCGTTTTTTAGGCTTGTTTTTGAATTGCTGAAAATGGTCAACTATATAATCAATTCTGTGAACTTTACAAAAATCAATCTATTACAATTTTAAAGCATTGCACTGCTTACACAATCCAGCAGGAGCTTGTTCTGTGCATTCTATAGCAGAACATGTCTTCATTCACGCGGTAACAGAAAATCTACTGTTCTATCCAAGTTAATCGTACAAAATCTATACTTTATCGTCGTGGCTCGGTTTCTTTTTTCTTCGTGTATGTGCCGATTCCGACACGAGCCCGCACGATCTGGAAATGGGGTCCGATGTCGAGTATAGCAATATCAACCTTAGCCTGGCAGCGCAACTGTCCGGTGCTGCTCATTCGTTCACACAAATGCAGGTAAGATGAATTGTTAAGCTTTTCCTTCTATTATATTTCAAAGCATGAAAAAAATACATTTATTTCAACCCATTTGGTGCATTACCGGTGTATCATTAATACAATACTTTACAATATTTTTTCATTTACGCAAATTTATTGTTCGCGCATTGATATTAAATGCAACAAAGATTCCGTTACCGTGCCATTTGCAAAACATTTCATTTTGCATGTGGTGGTAAAAGGTGTACCATCCCGTTTGGATCATGCGATAGTATTTGTTCGTGCTTAAGCGATAAGATGTTGATTTACATTTTGCATTGCATTATTTGCATGTTGAATCCTCTCGCAAGTGTCACTGCATTAAATCCGACTTTAAACAGCTGACGTCGGTTCATTGCATTGTGCTACTACTTGCAAAATGTGTGACTTACTTGCTTTCTAATTGTGCAGCACTACGCTACTTTCCTACGTATTATTATGATTCTGAACTTTTTCAATAATGGCGTAATTAATATTGTAATAATGCTGTAATGTTCCATGAAGTAAAAGTTATATCAAGGTGATTCTTGTTAGGTAGCGATGGTATCGGTCATAGAACTAAAAAGATTTTTTTTAAATTAGTCGTCCGGTTTAGTCCCAGCAAGACTAAAAATTTAAAGAAAGTGAACTAGAAATGTATGAAAATAAGTTAAAAAGAACAAAAATAGTGTTCGACACCCATCAAAAGATGGCGCCACTCGATTAGGATTGTAGGGGTCCAACTTATCTATGGTCACAGAAAGTTTTCTTAACATTTTTCCGACTCGTTTTAATCCTCTACGTTCGGCACGTTTTTAGTGTATGTCCATTTAAGACTTTTTTTTTGTGTAGATCATACTTCCTAGGGTATAGCCGAGCGGCATTTTATTAGCAACGTTTAAAAAAAACATCAATCAAGAAGAGTACTCTAGGCATATTCCTCAACACAAAACAAGTCCACGATGTGTTCATAACATGGGGTATTAGTTTGAATAAACGTTAAACTGAGAATTAAAATCTTCTTTCAAGTAATTAAAAGTAATATAATTGCAACGGAAAATAAATAATAGAGCAGCAAAACATTCAGATATTGATCATTGATCAGAGGAATAAAAAATTGATGTTTCATTTTTCTATTTTGGGAAAATTTAAAGTTTGTTAAGTTATTTTAGTGTTAGTTGTATGTTTGCAATAGTTTCAATTTATTTAAAATGCTCTCATCGTTAGTGACATTTTTCGTTTTAAGATCGTACATAGCTAAGAGTTAAATCATGACTATTTTGAAATGATGTAGCTGAAATTATCTCAATTTTGTAAGGAAGAATGCTGAGTCGACTATATATTTTTTAATCTGTATATTTTAAAAGCAAACACCGGTGATTATGAAAGTACTATTTATCTAAATTTAAATATGAATATGAATACATAAAATCAACTGAAACGAATAATTTCATATGAGGTGTTTCTTCATCATATACTGTAATCTATATACGTATCATGGCAATTTATGATGATATAAAGAAAAAAAATATGGTAATTTTTTTAACGTATTGTTCTCTTGTTCTCCTCCTGCAGGGTGACTTAGACCGGCAGCGTCTTTTGGGCGATCGGCCACGGATGGTGTACGAGAGTGTGCTTGACGATGGCCTGGAAGGGATAGAACACCAGGAAAGGTAAGTCAGATGCATATCGTATGGCATAATTTCGTTACTTAGAGCGTTGGCGTCTCTTCCAGCAGCGCTAAAATTGCTTTGTAGAATTAATTATTTGCCATGCTGCTAATTCTGCAGTACTACTTTAGCTTCCCTGACCTATATATTGGTTGCATAGTTGATAATGAAATTGAGTTACAGTTTGCTTTTCGATATACGTTATCATGTCGCTATATCGCTAGCACGCGCGTGCTAACTAAGAGCCTTACTATCTTACGCGACAGTTAAGTTCGTCTGATAAACGAAAGCTTGCGATATCGTGGCATACTTATCTAACAAGCTTCTATCACGCCCGAAGCTCTCATACACAAAAGCTTTCCACTGTGCCACACACCGCGTCGGCGCTGAACGCAGCTCATTGTTCAAAGCTTCGACGTGCTTTTCACCGTATCCTTTGACGAGCTTTGAGGACGTGTTTTTAATGATAAAACCGCGCTTTTTGTGATTGCATAATGAGCTGTAGTTAAATCGCTGGTTCAGAAGGAGGGAGCGCATTCTTTGTGGAAGGTCATCTTGTGTATGTGTATACTAACCATGTTTCGATTACGATGTGCTTTCCTGATTGTGGTGTGGCAATGGTTTGCTCGAACGACTCATTGGTTGTGTATTAAATTATTAAACCATGCACACACACACACATGCACACAGCCTGCAGCAGCAAAGTGCCATCGATTTCGCCCTGTGTACACTGCCCTGTTTTGAATTGTGGACTTAACATTCTGCACGACCCGCTTTCATATGACCATTAGAGAGAAGGTTCAATCGATTTTCATTGATCGTACAAAGCCACCCTGCCTCGACATCGCTGTATCTTGGGCGGTTGTGTGTGGTGCAGTAATTGAATTTTATTCCCGATTGTGACGCTTAACTGGGTCTTCTTGCAGCCAGCTTCGAGCTAGGATTGCCACTTTACGTAGCTGCGTAGTGTCTGCGGCGATTGGGCTACAACTCTAGTTCACCTCTCAGTTTCCCAATCGCGTAAACCACCTGTTCGTTTTGGCAAGCTATAGAAACATGCAAGTAGAAATTGACGGTAGCAAACTGCTGAAACCATGAAATCGATCGCTGCAGATTTTCCGGTCACACTAATGCAATATCTGTTTTCGTTTCTTTTCCCACAACTCTTCTTCTCAACCCCACCACACATCTTCCAATGTTTAGTTCACCGTTATTGGTGGATTGCGAGTGAGTATTTGCAAAATTTATCTTCCGTTTTTTCTCTCTCTCTTTCTCTCTGTCTTTCCGATTGACGAGTATTTTCGGTTCGGTTTACTTTACCCTGTAATAGTTTAGTTTTCTTCGTACAATTACATATTGTTGCTCCCTTGCAAGAGCTTTTTTCCGGCGAGTTTTCGGAACGAACGCGAGTCGGCACAGTCGACCCTACTACGAACCACGGCACGGTAGCAAATACAGCGCCAGCAAACCCTGCACACACAACACCATTCGTTGTTTTCCACACGCCGGAAGCGCTCGTGTGTGTCGAAAAATCGAAAGTGAACCGACCGAGTCCATCAGTAAGACTGAGCGTACAGGCCGTGGATTCATTAACTCCGGCGGCGCGTAAACTGCCCAAACCAAACGATAGTCAGTGCACGGTAGCTTTTTGCCCTGTCATTTATTGATCAGGGTGCCGCGGGAAGTGTCGAATACATCCTTCCGGGTCGTGTGATACCGGCCGGGCACCACCAGCCTTGGTGAACGTTGTAAAAAGTGCCATTTGCGTCTCAGCTCACAGCTGCAAACGGCCATTGTTTGTGTGGCTCTAAAAAACAGCCAGTAAGAACGTGCCAGTCGAGAAGAACCAGTACGCGCGTGTGTGTGTGTGTATCGTGTGACCCAGTCGAACCGCACCGAGACGCGCACCCGAAACCCCATCATATTTGCCCTTCTCATCGTCATCATCGTCAGCATCGCCGTCGGCGGCACACCCGGCAAACATGGCCCAAATGGTGACAATGGAATCGATCGATCTGAGTGATGCGACCATCAGCATACCGCCCGAAATCCAGGTGGACCAAATACACATCGAAACACCGGAGGAAAGGTGAGAACCCATCGAGATGGTGCTGGTAGGGCAAGGCCGGAGAGGGATCCTCACTTGGGAGCCAAACAGGCGCAATTTTTCCGACGGCTAAAAATAGCCGATGCATCAGCATCATGTCTCCCCTTTCTTGCGCTCCCACTTTCCCTCTCTCTTTCTTTCTCTCTCTCTCTCTCTCTCTAACTCGGGTGCCGTTCGCGAATCGTGGCGCGTTTCTCGGTTTCTTCTTGTGGCGGTGTTTCGGTTGCAGCGGAGATATTGTGCGTTTTTTGAGTGCGTGCTTACGCTTTCGCTGGCTAGTTCGTGGGTTTCGTTGCGTTTCACGATATTGTGCATCACTTTCGTTCTGGTTTAATTGCGCGCGTGAGAGTGTGTTTTCGCGACGTGTTACGTACTCGTATTCCCTCATTTTCCTGAAGACGACGTGTGCTTGCATCTGGCTCACACCAGCGTAAAACGCAGTTTTGTTCATTCACATCGAAAGATCGATTTTCACCGCCGTCGACGTCGTCGTCGTCGTCGTCCTCGTCCAGCCAACATCACCTTGCCGTGCACACACCGAGTCCGAGTACACTGTGCTGGAAGCTCGCCAGATTTTATTTTTTTTTGTTGTCTGGCTTGTTTTAAATTATGCTCCGCTTTTCTTCTATTCGTTAATACTGTTTATATCCGACTTTGGTTCCGAAATGCTTTTCCTCTAATTGGCTTGACCGTTTTGCACATATCTTACGATCGCTTCCACTGATTCCAGTAACCAGTAATGCGTTTTCGCCTATCTCTCTGGTTGTGTATTAAATGAGCATATCAAAATCGGCGCGAAGCAATGGGAAACCCCGAGCGGGATGGTACCACTAGCTTTGCGTGTGTCGTACAGTAGTCGCCTCTGACGTCATAGTTCCCGGGGGGGCAGGGAGGGTAGACATCCAATCTCCAGCACGTGTTTTCAGACGTCGGACAGCGCGCCAAACTGTGGGGTTGCCTAAATCGATGGGCCGTACTCCGGTACCATAATGCTGTGAGAAACTTCACCTGACTAGTTCTCACCTCACGTTTCACGGGTGAGTAATGAGAAGTGAGCTTCGCGGAAGGGACGCTTATGGGTGGGTGGTGGTTGGGCGGGTGGAGATGTTATCCAAACTCTCGCCACATTCAAGGTGGCCCCCTCAACGCTCGTGCTCTCGGCCGAGCGAGATCTTGAGCGGGGCCGGACTATTGCTCTCCCGTTCCTCCACCGTTGATCCAGCCCCGAGTGCGAGAGGAAGTGAGTCAAAATAATCACGAGACGGCAATCATCTGTTCCGTACGGTGAGCTGAGGGTTTTTGTTGGGACAAGAGTTTGAGTCACGCGTTCGCAAGTCTCCGCGCGAGAGACCTGCTCCGACAACGTCGCCGTTCGGTGTACTACCCGATCAGCACTCACTGCGGCGGCACCACTGGCAGTGGCGTCAGTTAGCGAACGACACTCGACTTTTCAACAGTTGGAATTGTTTTCCCCGGTTTTTTGGCAGTAGTGGGCAACCGTGTTTCGTTGCGTTTCTCTTGCTACTCGGGTGCCGTTCGCGAATCGTGGCGCGTTTCTCGGTTTCTTCTTGTGGCGGTGTTTCGGTTGCAGCGGAGATATTGTGCGTTTTTTGAGTGCGTGCTTACGCTTTCGCTGGCTAGTTCGTGGGTTTCGTTGCGTTTCACGATATTGTGCATCACTTTCGTTCTGGTTTAATTGCGCGCGTGAGAGTGTGTTTTCGCGACGTGTTACGTACTCGTATTCCCTCATTTTCCTGAAGACGACGTGTGCTTGCATCTGGCTCACACCAGCGTAAAACGCAGTTTTGTTCATTCACATCGAAAGATCGATTTTCACCGCCGTCGACGTCGTCGTCGTCGTCGTCCTCGTCCAGCCAACATCACCTTGCCGTGCACACACCGAGTCCGAGTACACTGTGCTGGAAGCTCGCCAGATTTGCTGCACAGAGCATACGCAGCAACCGTTCGAGCTAGGATTGCCACTTTACGTAGCTGCGTAGTGTCTGCGGCGATTGGGCTACAACTCTAGTTCACCTCTCAGTTTCCCAATCGCGTAAACCACCTGTTCGTTTTGGCAAGCTATAGAAACATGCAAGTAGAAATTGACGGTAGCAAACTGCTGAAACCATGAAATCGATCGCTGCAGATTTTCCGGTCACACTAATGCAATATCTGTTTTCGTTTCTTTTCCCACAACTCTTCTTCTCAACCCCACCACACATCTTCCAATGTTTAGTTCACCGTTATTGGTGGATTGCGAGTGAGTATTTGCAAAATTTATCTTCCGTTTTTTCTCTCTCTCTTTCTCTCTGTCTTTCCGATTGACGAGTATTTTCGGTTCGGTTTACTTTACCCTGTAATAGTTTAGTTTTCTTCGTACAATTACATATTGTTGCTCCCTTGCAAGAGCTGAGAGCTTCCTATTTGGCAATTCGTTTGTGTTTTTGTCCACGTAGTGTGTTAGTCGTATGAAGTTATCCTGTTAATGAGTAAACAATTAGTCCTTAGAATGAAGGCACCTTAAAAACTAGTCTTTTGAATGCTGCGGTTACCATTTTATACATCCCCTCGTTCATTGTACTGCTGTACAGCTTTTCCACACTCAGTCACGAACCATTCGCGAACAGCATGGAGGCGAAATGTTGTGCTTGCCATCATCCCGACATTCCCATTACCGCTCAGTTCCGCCTGTTGCAGTTAACTTCCGCGAATGCTTCTTTACGCTCATCGTTTTCAAATACGCTTTATTACACTTATTCCCGTTTCTTGTTGAATTCTACTCAACTTGTGTTGTTTTTTTTTGTTGTCTGGCTTGTTTTAAATTATGCTCCGCTTTTCTTCTATTCGTTAATACTGTTTATATCCGACTTTGGTTCCGAAATGCTTTTCCTCTAATTGGCTTGACCGTTTTGCACATATCTTACGATCGCTTCCACTGATTCCAGTAACCAGTAATGCGTTTTCGCCTATCTCTCTGGTTGTGTATTAAATGAGCATATCAAAATCGGCGCGAAGCAATGGGAAACCCCGAGCGGGATGGTACCACTAGCTTTGCGTGTGTCGTACAGTAGTCGCCTCTGACGTCATAGTTCCCGGGGGGGCAGGGAGGGTAGACATCCAATCTCCAGCACGTGTTTTCAGACGTCGGACAGCGCGCCAAACTGTGGGGTTGCCTAAATCGATGGGCCGTACTCCGGTACCATAATGCTGTGAGAAACTTCACCTGACTAGTTCTCACCTCACGTTTCACGGGTGAGTAATGAGAAGTGAGCTTCGCGGAAGGGACGCTTATGGGTGGGTGGTGGTTGGGCGGGTGGAGATGTTATCCAAACTCTCGCCACATTCAAGGTGGCCCCCTCAACGCTCGTGCTCTCGGCCGAGCGAGATCTTGAGCGGGGCCGGACTATTGCTCTCCCGTTCCTCCACCGTTGATCCAGCCCCGAGTGCGAGAGGAAGTGAGTCAAAATAATCACGAGACGGCAATCATCTGTTCCGTACGGTGAGCTGAGGGTTTTTGTTGGGACAAGAGTTTGAGTCACGCGTTCGCAAGTCTCCGCGCGAGAGACCTGCTCCGACAACGTCGCCGTTCGGTGTACTACCCGATCAGCACTCACTGCGGCGGCACCACTGGCAGTGGCGTCAGTTAGCGAACGACACTCGACTTTTCAACAGTTGGAATTGTTTTCCCCGGTTTTTTGGCAGTAGTGGGCAACCGTGTTTCGTTGCGTTTCTCTTGCTACTCGGGTGCCGTTCACTGGTTAAACATCCCTGGCCACGGACGGTACTTTTTGTTTGTTTGTTTATTTTGTTTGGTCTTTCGCAAATTCGAAACACCGGCGCCAGTTTGGGAGAGATCGTCGCTGCACAGAGCATACGCAGCAACCTTTCGAGCTAGGATTGCCACTTTACGTAGCTGCGTAGTGTCTGCGGCGATTGGGCTACAACTCTAGTTCACCTCTCAGTTTCACCTTTGGGGGCAGTTCGACGTCTGACATAGGTGTCATGAAAATAACACCTCGCTTCTGACGTAACTGTTGTCCATAGATGGGATAATATCGCCATGTTCGTGGTATTAAGCTAACTGGTCGAGTTTTATGAATGGAAGCGGTAAATAAATAAAAAATGAGTGTTATTTCATTGATTTACGAATATTATCTCTTACACCAAAATAGCTCCCAGACAAACAATTCTACTCCTTGGAGTGTTCTAGAATGCTTTTTTACCGATATTTTTAGATCACACTGGAAGCTTTGCGCGGGTGTCTTTATGTAGAAGTTGTAAAGAATAATACCTGTGTAGCAAGGCTGGGCATGGCATGATGCTATCTACGCTGAAATCGATTAACCGTTCTCCCCTTGCGTCACTGTTCGGCAGGACTTGCTTGTTGCCGTTAATTATCATTACTCACGTCATTGGTTGTTTCGGTGTTTCAAGGACTGCATAGTTGCTAGTAACGACTATTTATGGAACTCGTACAGCGTGCGCTACTCATGTTTCACGCATCGTTCATTGTTGTCATCCTTTGTGTTGGTACGGCGAACGACGACACCCTAGAAGAACTAGATTCATCGTTTTTTGAACCTCAAATTTTCCGCGAAGCGTTTGTTGCTTTCGCTTAAATGCGCATTTAGTTTAGATTGTTTTGAAAGTATAACCAATGCGTCATATTTTTTCCTTTTAAATATATAAAGATACGCCCCCAGATAAACCGAAAGAGCCACACCGTTGATAAGAAAATTTGCTTACAGCACCCAAATAACATAGCGCTCAAAAACCTGCACCGCGCCGTGCAGTGATATTTCATCTCAAAGCTTAAGCGACTGGTGGGGTTGCTGTTGTAAAACGATAGGTACACAGAGCAGATAAACTGTCCACTGTTCATAGCATATATGTGTATAAGATCATAACATGAACAAAGAAGAGGCAACCGCTGCCAAACTGGGCTTTTAATCGCGGCGCATCCCATACGATCTCGCATCATCCATCTGCAATACGACGGTTATCATCCTGCGGTAGTTATTTAGCAGATTGTTCATCATAATCATAAAGTCTGCGTCATTTGCTGCTTCACCCGTGTCGTGTGGTCACTGGTTAAACATCCCTGGCCACGGACGGTACTTTTTGTTTGTTTGTTTATTTTGTTTGGTCTTTCGCAAATTCGAAACACAGTATCTTGGGCGGTTGTGTGTGGTGCAGTAATTGAATTTTATTCCCGATTGTGACGCTTAACTGGGTCTTCTTGCAGCCAGCCGGGCTACTGCTAGGAGTGAAAGTTTGATTACTGGTAACCTCGACCGCCTCGTCTGAATGTTTCTGCAGCATAAGAACGAACAAACACTGACCCTTTGGGGGCAGTTCGACGTCTGACATAGGTGTCATGAAAATAACACCTCGCTTCTGACGTAACTGTTGTCCATAGATGGGATAATATCGCCATGTTCGTGGTATTAAGCTAACTGGTCGAGTTTTATGAATGGAAGCGGTAAATAAATAAAAAATGAGTGTTATTTCATTGATTTACGAATATTATCTCTTACACCAAAATAGCTCCCAGACAAACAATTCTACTCCTTGGAGTGTTCTAGAATGCTTTTTTACCGATATTTTTAGATCACACTGGAAGCTTTGCGCGGGTGTCTTTATGTAGAAGTTGTAAAGAATAATACCTGTGTAGCAAGGCTGGGCATGGCATGATGCTATCTACGCTGAAATCGATTAACCGTTCTCCCCTTGCGTCACTGTTCGGCAGGACTTGCTTGTTGCTCTCTCTCTCTCTCTCTCTCTGTCCATCTCTGTCAATCTATGGTTTGGAAATGGATCGAGAAAGTGCTTCTGGGGAATGTGCCTTCCGCAACCGAGCCACCCGTTGGCCGTGAGCCAGCTTTCTGCCAGACCATATACAAATATTGCATACGCATCGATCGATCGAAGTGGCACTTAAAAATGTTTGCCATGGACAACAACAGCAGCGAAAATGAAACGCACAGCCCGGCAAGCAAAGAACGCAATGCAACTGATAATGTGGAAAACGGAAGAAACAATCGCTCGACAAGGGATTAGCAAGCGCCTCGCTCGTACATGTCACGTGTTGTGAGGAGCTTCGAGGAGGTGGAGCAGGATCCAGTCCATTCTCCTCGTTTCCACACACGTCCTGAGACGCAATTTCCGTGGCAGAAAATGGCTGCATCATTATTTACTGATATCCGTGAATCATGTTTGGCCTTTTAGCTCTCACACCACGAACGGGGAGAACCGGTGGTTTCGTATGCGTACCGGAACGGAGCGGAAACATCCATTACGATATTGAATATCATCTGCGAATGGTGGTGTGTCGCCAAGCCCGGCGTCCGGAGGAGGAGAAGCACATATTAAAAATACATTGCTTTTTGCATACAAAAGCTGGCCAGCTGGCTCCGGTGTTAAGGAATCTGCCCGGAAAGGTTTACGCGTTGGGAAAGGATCTCTTTGGGAGAGTGTTGGGAGACCTCGCACACACATGGCTTGTGGTTCGAGTGTCTGCGTGTGTCGTTGGTTCGTCTCGGGATGCATGAAGAATCGCGTGCGGTGGACGCCAGATACAGAGGAAGTTCAATGAACTAACACTCACCTCCTGTCAAGTCATGAACATTTTACATTAGTTTTTACACCGATCGTTATACGGTCCGTAACGTAACTATACGTTTTGTAGATTGCAAAAAAATGTGTACCGGAGTCCAAAATAATCCTCCAACGGTAAACGCAGAATGCAAAAATACAACTAAACTAGTGTTTGGTAACAGAGATTCAGATTCATGAATCTGAATTAATCTTTGAACTAAATGAATGAATCAAAATCTTAGAAACAAAGAAGCATGAATCTCCAAAGATTCATGAATGAATCTGAATGAATCCTAAAAGAAAGATTCATAAATCTGAATCTCGTCGAAAGATTCATAAGACACAACACAAAACTAAACAGTATGTGAAGTTAGATTCCTACCGCGATCGTACTCGTTTTTGTCAAGCGTGTATTGTTCAGGAAATTCAGGAAATCGTCTAAAAATGTCCTCCGGTGATGCTCAAACCAGTAAACGAAATCAGTTAACGGCTGTTTATGCTGATAGTAGCAGAAGTTATCTACTCCAGAAGTATTTTTTAAAAATATTCTATACTAACAGGACCATTTAGTTTCTGAAAATTAAATTTTAAATCATTTATGTAGTTTGAAAATCTAATCAAAATTAAAATTGATTATCTTAGAGGTTACAATAAACAGAAATTCCGCATAACGAGGCCCCATATGTAGAGGTAGAGATATTAGTTGTTCTACAAATTTGTCTGGAGAATCCGATTAATGCATTTTAGATTTAAAGATTGAAAAAACATAACAACAATAAACATTAACACATTAATCTACTTGGCACTAAGAAACCAGTGTTAAGCGAGGAGGGCTATTGTACAACAACAGCTATTGTTTCTACGAGTGGTTTTTATTACCCATCTTCAAGTACATGAGCGCTGATAACACGGCAATCGAGCGTGTCGTCATATTAAATGATATAAAAATCGTTTTAAATAACTCCTCTAAAAATCCTCCAAATATCGCTAAAAATCGTTTTTTTATTTAAATTTTTTTTATAGATCACGTTGAGCTTAGCCATAAAGTTTTTTTTTGTAATTGACAAAGCACAGATGGTGTTATAGCTATATTATGGACTGTATAACACCCAACAGATTTGCATAACGATGAACAAAATGTGACGAAAGCAGCGTAAAGCGCTTAGCGCCATAAAAGCGCGTATTATATTTCAAGCAACACCAACCTTGCTGCTAAAAATTGATGAAGCCTCTGATAAGAGGAATCCATTTCCACTAACAAAATTTGTTTAAGCAACAGCAGAGCTTACACGGTTTGTCTGACGCAAAGATCGAACGTCTCTGGAACGCTCGATCGTTTCAGCTCTGTCTTATTACTCTTTCATGTCTTATTAGAATCTTATTAGATAGAAAGGGTATCCGGCAGATATAATAAATATCGCATTTTCGCGTGTATAAAAACCCTCCGCGTTTAACAACCCCAACAAAGAAAGATAAATTATTCAATGTCTTTGTAAAAAAGGTTTTTCATTTACAATTTGACCCAATTGTTATGTTACAATTCAATATTAGCATTACAAGATTCATAGTATTATCCCATTTCTTTCTCACTAGTGTTTTCAAACACATTATCAATGATGCAATCGTGCAGGCTCGTCCTCGTCATCACTACCTGTATAAATTGCATCAACCTCAGTGGCATCAAGGTTGTTACTGATTGTACTTTTTTTGTAAAGATTTGATCAAAATCGCTTCGCAACTATATATACATGCGGTGAGGACCCACTGGAACACCTCTGGAATGATGGGTTTTCTTATTCTTCCTGAAGGAGTCAGGTGTGAATCTGCCCCTTGTATCCACTTATTCCATTCTTTTCTTATCATACCCTTAGGCAGAAAATGGCTGCATCATTATTTACTGATATCCGTGAATCATGTTTGGCCTTTTAGCTCTCACACCACGAACGGGGAGAACCGGTGGTTTCGTATGCGTACCGGAACGGAGCGGAAACATCCATTACGATATTGAATATCATCTGCGAATGGTGGTGTGTCGCCAAGCCCGGCGTCCGGAGGAGGAGAAGCACATATTAAAAATACATTGCTTTTTGCATACAAAAGCTGGCCAGCTGGCTCCGGTGTTAAGGAATCTGCCCGGAAAGGTTTACGCGTTGGGAAAGGATCTCTTTGGGAGAGTGTTGGGAGACCTCGCACACACATGGCTTGTGGTTCGAGTGTCTGCGTGTGTCGTTGGTTCGTCTCGGGATGCATGAAGAATCGCGTGCGGTGGACGCCAGATACAGAGGAAGTTCAATGAACTAACACTCACCTCCTGTCAAGTCATGAACATTTTACATTAGTTTTTACACCGATCGTTATACGGTCCGTAACGTAACTATACGTTTTGTAGATTGCAAAAAAATGTGTACCGGAGTCCAAAATAATCCTCCAACGGTAAACGCAGAATGCAAAAATACAACTAAACTAGTGTTTGGTAACAGAGATTCAGATTCATGAATCTGAATTAATCTTTGAACTAAATGAATGAATCAAAATCTTAGAAACAAAGAAGCATGAATCTCCAAAGATTCATGAATGAATCTGAATGAATCCTAAAAGAAAGATTCATAAATCTGAATCTCGTCGAAAGATTCATAAGACACAACACAAAACTAAACAGTATGTGAAGTTAGATTCCTACCGCGATCGTACTCGTTTTTGTCAAGCGTGTATTGTTCAGGAAATTCAGGAAATCGTCTAAAAATGTCCTCCGGTGATGCTCAAACCAGTAAACGAAATCAGTTAACGGCTGTTTATGCTGATAGTAGCAGAAGTTATCTACTCCAGAAGTATTTTTTAAAAATATTCTATACTAACAGGACCATTTAGTTTCTGAAAATTAAATTTTAAATCATTTATGTAGTTTGAAAATCTAATCAAAATTAAAATTGATTATCTTAGAGGTTACAATAAACAGAAATTCCGCATAACGAGGCCCCATATGTAGAGGTAGAGATATTAGTTGTTCTACAAATTTGTCTGGAGAATCCGATTAATGCATTTTAGATTTAAAGATTGAAAAAACATAACAACAATAAACATTAACACATTAATCTACTTGGCACTAAGAAACCAGTGTTAAGCGAGGAGGGCTATTGTACAACAACAGCTATTGTTTCTACGAGTGGTTTTTATTACCCATCTTCAAGTACATGAGCGCTGATAACACGGCAATCGAGCGTGTCGTCATATTAAATGATATAAAAATCGTTTTAAATAACTCCTCTAAAAATCCTCCAAATATCGCTAAAAATCGTTTTTTTATTTAGATTTTTTTTATAGATCACGTTGAGCTTAGCCATAAAGTTTTTTTTTGTAATTGACAAAGCACAGATGGTGTTATAGCTATATTATGGACTGTATAACACCCAACAGATTTGCATAACGATGAACAAAATGTGACGAAAGCAGCGTAAAGCGCTTAGCGCCATAAAAGCGCGTATTATATTTCAAGCAACACCAACCTTGCTGCTAAAAATTGATGAAGCCTCTGATAAGAGGAATCCATTTCCACTAACAAAATTTGTTTAAGCAACAGCAGAGCTTACACGGTTTGTCTGACGCAAAGATCGAACGTCTCTGGAACGCTCGATCGTTTCAGCTCTGTCTTATTACTCTTTCATGTCTTATTAGAATCTTATTAGATAGAAAGGGTATCCGGCAGATATAATAAATATCGCATTTTCGCGTGTATAAAAACCCTCCGCGTTTAACAACCCCAACAAAGAAAGATAAATTATTCAATGTCTTTGTAAAAAAGGTTTTTCATTTACAATTTGACCCAATTGTTATGTTACAATTCAATATTAGCATTACAAGATTCATAGTATTATCCCATTTCTTTCTCACTAGTGTTTTCAAACACATTATCAATGATGCAATCGTGCAGGCTCGTCCTCGTCATCACTACCTGTATAAATTGCATCAACCTCAGTGGCATCAAGGTTGTTACTGATTGTACTT
>KZ068764.1:5498-22464 GCA_002091845.1 Anopheles cracens
AGGTCACATTAATTTCGCGTGTCATTTGATATTTTGTCTTTACATCATGTACCTACTGTAACTTACGGAAAAGAGGCAAAAGCACGAGCGATATCAGGTATTTTACCTGCATTTAGCATACACGAATGTTGTTCCCTTCGCTGCGCAAAGAATAATTGTGCTCCGTGTCCTTTCGAGGCTTCCGTGATGGAATGATGGACGGTACTTCCTTTAATCATCCAAACACTTAATAGTAGCTAGATAAACATCTTGGTGTCTTCCGAAAGGTACATAGTTATTGTTTTTGTGACAGATAGAAAACTATTTCGTTGGTATTGAATGCTTCCTTGCTCCGTACTTTCTATGAATATAGCTTATTACTGCTATCGATTCAACTCCGGAGAAATGGATGGACAGTAGAGCGGCCATAGTTATCGTTTCTATATGCGTTTTTTGTCATTTCAAACGATCGCTTTGGTCGCTTCATGTAGTTCATGTAGTTGACCTTTCGCAATGGTCTTTACGGCAACGTGACATTCCATGCCGGAGGCAATTATGATCGTCGCCATAAAAACTTATCGTAAGTAGATGAAAGGAATAGGAAAACAAACACATTCCTTCGTTGCTGCTTACGAGCACGCTCGAATAGAGATGCTTTTGCACGTGGCAGGGCAGTTCACCGATACCCGCGGTAGGCAAAAGTTATGCACCTGACAGAGAGACACAGTGTTGCAATACGTGAATATGGTAGGGAAACCCCGTTCTAGAAATGCTCGAAAACGTGCTCTTAAAACGTGAACCAAGTTGTTGAAATGTGTATAGAAGACGTAAATAAGCTCTGTTGCGATATTACACGGATGTTTCACATTGAAAGTGAGGATTTGAATGTACAATTCCATAAGGATGATGTTATTTTTCATGTTATCTTCTCTCAATGAATCCAAGTGAATATGAGTTAATACCACAATCGAAAGGTAGCTCGATGTGGTATTAGGATGGACCTCTATTGAAAAAAAACGACCCGTCTCGTTCTTGTGCTAAACATTATCACAAAGCGTTTTTGTTGCAAAGCGTTGGAAAATGGTTGAAAATAGCACAACCAACCCCACGACCTGTGTAACCTAATTTTGCGCATCGTTCCTCGCACAAACATAATTTCCTGTTGAAATCTGTGCTCCGCTCTGCTCGGACGGTTGCTCCCTCTCTTGGTTATCTCTGGCGCACCGAAAGAAGAGGTGCCTGTAAATTTTCGCGCACGATTCTAATCGTTTTCATCGTTTATGTGTGAACTGTGCTGTCCTTGGGCGAGGGAGCGACAACCGTTCACCATCGTGATAAAGGTATATTTATACGATTGTTTCGTTGCGTTATTTTTGAGTGTGTCCGGTTTGAAGCGAAATACATAATTTTCATTCTATTGGTCGTGACGCTTAAAAAAGATTTGCTTTCTCGCAAAACCAACTCGTTTTTGTGGTGAATGAATGAATACCCCTGTGCTTCTTTAACCGTATGAAATAGGTCATGTTGGATGGATACGCCATTTTTCCCGCCAGATGAGCCTTATTATTGGGGGCGTTTTTTTCGCGCTTCTTACGTCTTTCTAAGTTTGCATCATTGCTTCTATTTATTTAAAACCCTGTTGTTCCCCATGCGGGTACGTGGATATTGCCGTTTGCCGTTTGTCGTGAAAATATTGACCAGCCTGTCGTGGCAAGTAGCAGATGGCTATTTTTTTCGCATAGTGCAAATTGGTGTCGCGACATATCAACGGATGTGCTCGAATGTAAACAAAATAGCATTTTTTTTCTTGCCAATTCACGCGGTTGCGGTTGTGTTGTTTGCTACGGAACGGGGTGGTTGTAATTAGTGTGGCTTGAGGGGAATTTTCCATCCCATTAGAGCCGGTGTTTTAATGAACCAAACAGAGAAGCATGCATGCACCGGGACAATAGGTGTTGCTAATCGTGTGGATTAAAGTTGTTTTGCCAGCAGTTTCTGAGAACAGTTGCCACTTTGTTAGATATTCCATTGCGTACTGTTGATTTGATTTTCATTTCTTTTACTTTCTAACGTTTTAAAGTCCTGCAATACTGCAGGTAGTATGGTCCGGAGCGCAAGCGCAAGGTCTTACACACGACAGGTTGTGGGTTCAATTCTCAACTGGACGAACCGCGTCCCCTCGCACTCAGAACTGATTAGCCAGGCAGAGGCTGTGCGTGATAAATTAAGTCAATGAATATTGCCAGAAGAAGAGGAATGGTGCATTGAACATTTTATTATTTTTTTGTAATTTATATTTGTTTTTCGCTAGCACTGAGACCAATACCAATATAACGTTTTCTGGACTGTTTTTTCGTATTTTTTGTAAAACATTATTTTACAAGCATATTTGATACATGGCTAAAAACGCCCATTGCCATCTGGGACTAATGTTTCTTGAATTGATGAAGTCGAGCAAAAAAGGGGTCTGAAAAATAGAAATGAAATGATCAGTGAACATCAACTATTAGCGTGAAGTATTTAGGTATAACTTGCTATAAATCTCTTGAGATGTCACTCTTTTCCATCGTTTGCTAGCATTCGGAGAACAATGTTAGAACGCCATACTCAGGTTCCTGTGGTATAATCAATCAACCGCTTTCACTTGCTCTACGCCGCAACGATCAGTCGCGCAGTATTTGAGAAAAAAAGAGTGTAAAATAGTCGAGCGCGTCGCAGCGCCTTCTATTTCGCCGTAGTATTGACGTTCTATATATACCGACAGCACACGCCAATATTTGCATCGCCCGACTGGCGACCTCCAGGTGACGACGGAGTAGCAGCAGCACCTAATCTTGGCCCGTTGACCGTGCGCGCGTGTCCCGAAACCTCTCACCTGACTGTGACGGACGGGCTTGGGCTACACAAACGGCACGATGCGCGACGGTGACCCGCGGCTGGGCACACGGTGAGGCTCGATTTTGCACGAGCGAGCCACACGAGCCAGCCCGCGGGAGGTATGCCGCTGCAGGGAGTGATTTATTTTAAGGCTCGTTTCCTGCTTCCGCCCGAAGCCTGAACTGGTTAACAGTCACTCGGTGCCGTCGGTTATGGTGGGTTCTGTTTTTTTTCTGCCTTACTATTCTCCTAGAGTCGCATCGATCGATCGATCGAGGGAAGGTGGTGGTTATAAATGGTAGCGTTCGTATGAATGCAAGTGGTAAAACACGACGTTCAATGTCAAATGTACCGCCCGGTACCTTCTGCTACTCGGAAATGCAATCCTTGTGCACGGTGACGCAGTTAGCGGTTGACTGTTCCTTCCAATTGATTAACGATTGCTAATTGCGATGGCGCGTCTTCCATGGCTCCTCGCAAAGTGTTATCAAATTAGCGTGCAATAGGTAAAAGTGTTAATCAGAAAATCACGTTACCACCAGTAATGGTTTATTACTTGTCTATTACTTGTCGTTCTCCATGGAGAAATCACTACACCCTAAAATCTCTTTAAATTTAGTGCCCTTTTTTATCGCTTCACGTTGCCAATTTTTTTTCTTGCCAATTCACGCGGTTGCGGTTGTGTTGTTTGCTACGGAACGGGGTGGTTGTAATTAGTGTGGCTTGAGGGGAATTTTCCATCCCATTAGAGCCGGTGTTTTAATGAACCAAACAGAGAAGCATGCATGCACCGGGACAATAGGTGTTGCTAATCGTGTGGATTAAAGTTGTTTTGCCAGCAGTTTCTGAGAACAGTTGCCACTTTGTTAGATATTCCATTGCGTACTGTTGATTTGATTTTCATTTCTTTTACTTTCTAACGTTTTAAAGTCCTGCAATACTGCAGGTAGTATGGTCCGGAGCGCAAGCGCAAGGTCTTACACACGACAGGTTGTGGGTTCAATTCTCAACTGGACGAACCGCGTCCCCTCGCACTCAGAACTGATTAGCCAGGCAGAGGCTGTGCGTGATAAATTAAGTCAATGAATATTGCCAGAAGAAGAAGAGGAATGGTGCATTGAACATTTTATTATTTTTTTGTAATTTATATTTGTTTTTCGCTAGCACTGAGACCAATACCAATATAACGTTTTCTGGACTGTTTTTTCGTATTTTTTGTAAAACATTATTTTACAAGCATATTTGATACATGGCTAAATTTTTTTGCATATTACAATAAAAACGTTTCATTTGTTGATAGCATTTGATGATTTAATAATGTCTGAGGCTGAAGTCTGAATTAGTTCTCGGTCCAAAGTCCATTGCTACGTTCCTTTGCATGGTCGAACGACTCAACGTACACAATCATATTTCTAATGTTTTGACTGGCAGGCCCGGGAACGCGCATGCCGCAGTTGCAATACGATCCGCGATGCAGTTCATGATCACGTTTGCTTCATGTTGATCTGCGACCAACTAAGAAGCAGTGTCATGCGCGTCACACTGGTCTGCCAGCTCCACCAGTTCAGCAGAAGATGAGTCAAATAGATCATGTTTCCTTTGTCTGAGCGTGTGCATATCTATATGATCGTTCTGCGGTAGGATGATGTGTGCATTGTTTACAACGTTTTACTGTTATTTTCGCATCCATTTGCCGCATGCTACTACTGCACTAGCCATTCCCCGGCAAGAGAGCTGCCCTCATTCCGTTCGGGTTAATTTTAAGCATTCGTGGTCCGCGCCTGTGCTGAGTCCGTCCACCAGCGCCTGCGGAATGTCTTGTCTCGAGGTCGTTGTGTGGCCGGCGGAGGCGACCTGCCCCGATGGTCGAAATATTGCATGCATTCGCGATAAAACACCGCGCAAAGCATTCCTTGGGCTTGTGCGCAACGTTGTAGCAGAGTGCGCGTTGGGGTTTATTTGTTTACCAACATATAAACCGTGCGCAACAATCCACCGGCGCAAAAAGCATGTGATGTCCAGCGGGGTGAGGGCATTTCTGTTTATCTGCCGTCATTCACCGCGTCTGCGACGCCAAAGTGCGGGTGAATTTATGGTCGTGGGCGAATACGAAAAAACCTTGAACGGCGAAGATTGTACTTGCCGCTTTCTTGTTGTGTGTGCCGACGCGCACGTACGTTTGCTCGCCAAACGAACGGGAGACTCATAAAAATCGTTTTTCGCCAAACGGAGAAGCACTGTTTCATGGGTTCAAATTACGACAAAAGGGCTAACGAGAGCAATAAAGAATAGGGTATGATGAACCTTTTTGTGGTTTATAGTGGTGAAAGACATTGCCATTTCTTTATTAGATTGCAGTATATTTAAGCTCTACTTTCCAACAAGGGCTGTTGGCGCATCTTCTAATGGCTAACTGACATGTCCGCACACTCGTTCGTCACATCAATCAGTGGGTTGTGGATGTGGTTCATAAAGCGAGCACGGTAGACCATTCGTCAGCTGACAAGAGGATGCTGTCTCAGTTTGATGGAGCACCGTAGCGTGATCTCAGCTGATCTTGTGGGAGGTCAAACTAACAGTTGTGATAAAATAAGCGGTAGATGTCTTTACGGAAATGTTCTGTGTTGGACGTTGCTCGATCCTGTACCATAATCGAGGAAAGGACATGAAAACACCAGCAATTTATTGTTTTTTTTTTCTAAAAAAACTGAAACTGCACCTTTGGTTTGAGAATTTTTGGCAGGCTAGACTTGTCGCGAGAAACATGTTTGACTTCCACCCTTGGTCCAGTGTGCGCTAGAGGAGTGAGGAAGCTGTGAAGGTAGGGTTGAAGAGAACAGAAGAGGCATCAACGTTGATGTCTTCCCGTCATTAATGGCATCCGAGTCTTGTTTGTGCATGCTTTGATTTTCACTCACGAGCACCGACGATTGACGAATGTGGTGGCTGGCAGTCCCCTCCCGTGACCGGCACACCATATGGCAACCATTTCGGGAATGTTAACCTCCCGCCCAACGCCCGACGCTTCCCCACCAGTCATTTGCTCCTATTTCATCGATATGCGGACTAGCAGCAGTGGCGGCGTCATTGGGAATATTCTCGATCGTTTTCCGTATTCGAAACGACATCGTCGAACGTCGTGTGCAGCCGATGTGATAAAGCAGTATGGACGGCGTGTGGAAGATGCGCTCGTCGTTCAAATCTATTTTTTTCGTCGATTCAAGTGCACACACATGCTATCTGCTTTGCAACAAGTGTACGCGGACGGTAGGACGTAGACGTAGTTTCATTTGAGAAGGGAAAAAACCTTGTCACCACTGATGCTGATAAGCTGCTGATACAACACAACTCCACATTCCAAAGCTATCGATTGTGCCGCCTATGCGCGATTGTGGGTGATATCATGTTTCTAATCGATGTTTATTGCCCTTATATAGAATGTTGTGCGGTATTTGATAATAGTAGTCTTGGATTGATCTTCATAATAGGCAAAATTTGAATACAATGTTAAAGAAATTGCACAACATTTGTAGATATAGCTTGGAGTTATATTAGAAATACAAGTTCCAAAAATCGGATTTGCTCTTCCAAATTTCGGATTGTAAAATTGTAATTTCTTTTTACTTTTTATTGTGGTGCTGGTATTTTATTGCTATACATTTTCCTCAAAAGTGCACATTTTGAAAAGTGCTTTATAAATCTAATCTCTGCAATGTCTGCATCAAAGATATATGCTTATAGGTTTCTTTTGAAATCTATACTCTTCTGTCTGAATCTTCTCTCTATCTCTTTTAAGTTTTAAATGATTTAGCAAATAAATCCTTAAAGATTGAATCGATTTTTTTACGTTCAATGTCAAATGTACCGCCCGGTACCTTCTGCTACTCGGAAATGCAATCCTTGTGCACGGTGACGCAGTTAGCGGTTTATTTTTTCTATCCAACTGATTAACGATTGCTAATTGCGATGGCGCGTCTTCCATGGCTTCTCGCAAAGTGTTATCAAATTAGCGTGCAATAGGTAAAAGTGTTAATCAGAAAATCACGTTACCACCAGTAATGGTTTATTACTTGTCTATTATTTGTCGTTCTCCATGGAGAAATCACTACGCCCTAAAATCTCTTTAAATTTAGTGCCCTTTTTATCGCTTCACGTTGCCAACCCATCGCCCATAGGTAGCTCCATTACGCAACAGCCCACCGAAATCGATCGTTTAACGGTTGTGGGTGCAGGTAACGAGGCAGGCCACCTGACGAGGACGCCTGTTCTCTGGACTAATGCTGCGAAAGTGCTTCCGTCGCCCGCCCGTTTACGTACATCCGGTGCATAATCATCACGTTCATCCTCCTGACGTTTGCCGGGATCGGCCACATTTTCACGCCTGTCGGTGGAACAATGGACGTAGCACGCGAAACCGGGAGTGTTGTTCCTCCGCAACCTTTTGCGTCGGATTCGGCGCAGGGGTGGACTGGTTTGGGATGGAACAGGCAAGAAGTGGCACGTTGCCGTTGCACACTGTTGCAGCTTTTATTGCAATGTTATTACGTATACGTGCAGGAGCAACGAGGTCACCTTCGGAGAAGAGGAAGCACCGAAGTCAAGTGTCGCCACTGACCGCTCCAATGGCGCAAATTGATTTATTTACATTTTTAATGGCCGTTGAGAAAAGGGACAGGTGGCTCTGGGATTAAGTGAAGCTTCATAGGCAAGCGCGGTTTTATGTTATGTATTGCAGATGCATTGCAAGTGCATATAGGTGGACTGTGATATCATGTTTCTAATCGATGTTTATTGCCCTTATATAGAATGTTGTGCGGTATTTGATAATAGTAGTCTTGGATTGATCTTCATAATAGGCAAAATTTGAATACAATGTTAAAGAAATTGCACAACATTTGTAGATATAGCTTGGAGTTATATTAGAAATACAAGTTCCAAAAATCGGATTTGCTCTTCCAAATTTCGGATTGTAAAATTGTAATTTCTTTTTACTTTTTATTGTGGTGCTGGTATTTTATTGCTATACATTTTCCTCAAAAGTGCACATTTTGAAAAGTGCTTTATAAATCTAATCTCTGCAATGTCTGCATCAAAGATATATGCTTATAGGTTTCTTTTGAAATCTATACTCTTCTGTCTGAATCTTCTCTCTATCTCTTTTAAGTTTTAAATGATTTAGCAAATAAATCCTTAAAGATTGAATCGATTTTTTTGCATATTACAATAAAAACGTTTCATTTGTTGATAGCATTTGATGATTTAATAATGTCTGAGGCTGAAGTCTGAATTAGTTCTCGGTCCAAAGTCCATTGCTACGTTCCTTTGCATGGTCGAACGACTCAACGTACACAATCATATTTCTAATGTTTTGACTGGCAGGCCCGGGAACGCGCATGCCGCAGTTGCAATACGATCCGCGATGCAGTTCATGATCACGTTTGCTTCATGTTGATCTGCGACCAACTAAGAAGCAGTGTCATGCGCGTCACACTGGTCTGCCAGTTCCACCAGTTCAGCAGAAGATGAGTCAAATAGATCATGTTTCCTTTGTCTGAGCGTGTGCATATCTATATGATCGTTCTGCGGTAGGATGATGTGTGCATTGTTTACAACGTTTTACTGTTATTTTCGCATCCATTTGCCGCATGCTACTACTGCACTAGCCATTCCCCGGCAAGAGAGCTGCCCTCATTCCGTTCGGGTTAATTTTAAGCATTCGTGGTCCGCGCCTGTGCTGAGTCCGTCCACCAGCGCCTGCGGAATGTCTTGTCTCGAGGTCGTTGTGTGGCCGGCGGAGGCGACCTGCCCCGATGGTCGAAATATTGCATGCATTCGCGATAAAACACCGCGCAAAGCATTCCTTGGGCTTGTGCGCAACGTTGTAGCAGAGTGCGCGTTGGGGTTTATTTGTTTACCAACATATAAACCGTGCGCAACAATCCACCGGCGCAAAAAGCATGTGATGTCCAGCGGGGTGAGGGCATTTCTGTTTATCTGCCGTCATTCACCGCGTCTGCGACGCCAAAGTGCGGGTGAATTTATGGTCGTGGGCGAATACGAAAAAACCTTGAACGGCGAAGATTGTACTTGCCGCTTTCTTGTTGTGTGTGCCGACGCGCACGTACGTTTGCTCGCCAAACGAACGGGAGACTCATAAAAATCGTTTTTCGCCAAACGGAGAAGCACTGTTTCATGGGTTCAAATTACGACAAAAGGGCTAACGAGAGCAATAAAGAATAGGGTATGATGAACCGTTTTGTGGTTTATAGTGGTGAAAGACATTGCCATTTCTTTATTAGATTGCAGTATATTTAAGCTCTACTTTCCAACAAGGGCTGTTGGCGCATCTTCTAATGGCTAACTGACATGTCCGCACACTCGTTCGTCACATCAATCAGTGGGTTGTGGATGTGGTTGATAAAGCGAGCACGGTAGACCATTCGTCAGCTGACAAGAGGATGCTGTCTCAGTTTGATGGAGCACCGTAGCGTGATCTCAGCTGATCTTGTGGGAGGTCAAACTAACAGTTGTGATAAAATAAGCGGTAGATGTTTTTACGGAAATGTTCTGTGTTGGACGTTGCTCGATCCTGTACCATAATCGAGGAAATGAAACTGCACCGTTGGTTTGAGAATTTTTGGCAAGCAAGACTTGTCGCGAGAAACATGTTTGACTTCCAACCTTGGTCCAGTGTGCGCTAGAGGAGTGAGGATGCTGTGGAGGTGTGGTATGAAACAGAAGAGGCATCAGCGTTGATGTCTTCCCGTCATTAATGGCATCCGAGTCTTGTTTGTGCATGCTTTGATTTTCACTCACGAGCACCGACGATTGACGAATGTGGTGGCTGGCAGTCCCCTCCCGTGACCGGCACACCATATGGCAACCATTTCGGGAATGTTCACCCCCCCGCCCAACGCCCAACGCTTCCCCACCAGTCATTTGCTCCTATTTCATCGATATGCGGACTAGCAGCAGTGGCGGCGTCATTGGGAATATTCTCGATCGTTTTCCGTATTCGAAACGACATCGTCGAACGTCGTGTGCAGCCGATGTGATAAAGCAGTATGGACGGCGTGTGGAAGATGCGCTCGTCGTTCAAGTCTGTTTTTTTCTCGTCGTTTCAAGTGCACACACATGCTATCTGCTTTGCAACAAGTGTACGCGGACGGTAGGACGTAGACGTAGTTTCATTTGAGAAGGGAAAAAACCTTGTCACCACTGATGCTGATAAGCTGCTGATACAACACAACTCCACATTCCAAAGCTATCGATTGTGCCGCCTATGCGCGATTGTGGTGTTGGTGGAATTTTGAACCGCGCGTGTGTGGTTAGTTACAACTGGATTCTATGCCAAACGCGCCCGGCAAGTGCATTGAGCTGGAACGTGATCATTTTATGGGTTGCGTGTTGCTAGACAGATCTCTCGGTTTTATGCTTCATTTAGCGTCCCAGAGGTTTTTTTTTCTTTTTTGGACCGTGTTTTTGACGCATGGCGCCTTATGCTTAAACAGTTTTGGAATATTGAGTAGATGTACCTAAACTGTAAAATAAGTTATGCTATTTGTATACTGGCTTGTTTCACTAAACTTAACTACGTGTATTATGATAAGATACATTTTAATTAACCCCCGTTGATGATAAGGTATATTTCTAGTATCTATTCAAATTAACTATCTCTATCCAAAACGACAAACTAATCACAAAGATAGTATTGTCTTGTGGATTAATTTAGGCATAGTATTGTCAAGTAGACACTAACAATAACTGTGATGTTAAAATAATCATGTATATGCACATGATTTGACTCTTCAAAAGACCTCCAGTCGAGACTTGCTTGTGTTAGTCCGTGCATTTACCAATTGCACTGTTATTATGATCCATTATCGGACAGTTAGAACTCGTACCTATCTAGTGCTATCTAGTGTCATTTTCTCACCCTTCGCCAATATTGACTGTGCGAAATATCAACGCGCTATTAGTAAACCTAGAACGCCATTAGAAACCTCAAAGCACGATCGCGAATGATCGCGAAAACAAACAAACGAAAACCCAGGGATTTCCGCCGTGGTTTTGTTTTTGTTTTGTTCGCATTTGTTGCGTTTGTGCTGCGATCTATTTTCATGTTCCGCATCAGCGTTCGGTGTCTCTATGTCTCTCTCTCTCTCTCTCTCTGTTTAGTCCAACGTTGGCTACAACGCACAAGCGCAAAGCACCGAACCGCCGACATGGTGATCAAGTGCGCGAACCGCGCGAACGTCTCACAGTATCACGTTTCACATCGGCGGAATGAGAACGTACGGTCGAGTGGTCGGTCGGTCCGGTCGGTCCGAATCACATCACCAACCCCGTAAAGGTGACCTAGCAGTATAACCATCACCAAACGGGAAGGTTGGGGGTGGTGTTTCCTCCGTTGTGGGAGGGCAGGCTGGGTGGAAAATAATGGAAACAACAACCACTCCCTTCTGGGTTGGGATGTTCGTGCGCGGGCGGATCCGTAGCTGGTGGTGGTGTGCGTAGTACATTGACACTAGAATCGGCGCACAATCAGCGGAGGGAAAAGAAAAGAAAAACGCCGGCAGCATCCCACGCCCACATACACACCGTACACCGAGAAGTGATCGTGCTGATTTCGCGTTTTGCGCTCTTTTCTGTTCTGCTTCGCACGAAGAACGATCGTGTAACAGCTGAGGGCTAAATTTACTTGCAAAAACGAACCGCGGCGGGCCGTTTGCCTTATTTAGGTTTTCAACGTGGGGTTTGTCTTACCCTCCTCGCTCGGTCAATGACGGTGGCGTCCGGTCTGGTTTGGCGTTCAAGATGCGCAATAGCAATAGTTGATGCTGGGGTAATATGCAAGGCATTAAGCTTTTGCTGGTCCGCGAGTGCAGCAGTAGAATGTTTTGATGGATTATGCATGACAGCTTACGATCGTTTGCCGCCACGATGATGCAATGACTGTGTGGGAAAATAAATGATCGCTAAACTGGCTTCCCATTAGGAACAAAGTACATCGCTTGTGCTAATTTCTGAGCTCGATAGCTATTTACGTACTATTTAATTAGTAAGTGAGTTTGCGAATTATTGGCTGATAAGACAATTGAACATGGTAAATTGGGGTATTGGTATACGATTGTATTGATTTTTATCGATTTTATAGTTTAAGTAATAGATGTTATAGATAACAAAAGAGAGTACTTTGAGTATTGCCAAGCAGTGTTTGACACGTTGCTTCATTCAACATAATCTTCGTTTAAAAATCAAAGATTCGCAACATATGATAACTATTAAATTTAATTAAACATTCCTGCAATGTTTCCTGCGTAAGTTCTCCATATTATTCCATTGTTCTATTCGGGTCGAATAAAAAAAACTAAATAAAATCGATTCATCAAAGTTACGTGGAATATTATTTTTCGAAAACAAATATAAAAATAAATCATGTTTAATTAAAACGATTCACTACGCTCATCATCCAACAAGTACCCATGAATGAATGAGTGTCTGCCCAATAAGCAAACCACGGCTGCGGGACTGACCAAAGCTTTCACTCGGGTGAATCACAATCCGCGCGTAATCGTTCCGTCGTCGTTTCTTTATGACCACATCTCGCGCTTCGCGATATCATCTGCACTTTGTACGGTTTTTATAGTACCAACCAAGTGCTCCGTGTTCGACTGACTTGACTTTGTAGCCCGACAGGAGGGGGTGATAGCATGATAGTTAACTTTATGGCCAGAGCAGCAGATGCAAATACACCTACCACCATTATCTGCTGCCGTCCGTTCGTCCCCCGGCGCTAGAGATGTGATTGCTTGCACTGCCAACGTATGTTGAATTTTTCAACACGCCGACGCCGAGGTACCGTGTGTTGCAGCTGCGAACGAGAGTTGAGAGAAAAGGCGATTTCATGTAGAGTGTGCATAGTAGGACGAGTTTGCGAATTTTCACCGTGGGGCGAATGCTGAAACGCAGAACTGCTGCTACGCCGCCTACGACGGAGAGAGCGCGAGTTGTATTAGCTGCGCGTGGGTGTTTTGGTTTCGCATTCGCTGGGTGGAAATCGTCCACTGACTGACGTCACGGACCGAGCTGGTGGTGATGAAAAACAATGTTGCATTTTGCAGTGATCAGCGCGTAGTCGTGCTGCGTTCCGATGGATTTATCGATGATTTATTGGCACTACTTGTGATGAGCCCCGTTGAGCACTTGAACGTACCGAATGGATGGGAAAGTTGCTTCAACACAACCAGATGTGATTTTCCGCACGATTTTCGCCATTAGGGCAGTGTTCTGGCTTCCTTGATGTCAGGTTCAGCTATACAATCTAAAGGAAACACTTTAGTACCGTTGTACCAATACAACATTAGGAAATACAAAGTTACCTTATTCATCAGGCTGCCCGTGCACTATCTCACAGCACATATAGGGTTCTCCCATCGATAGTTGGGCTTTCCATTTCAGTTTGGCATCAGTGCACGCACCATTTGTGTTTGTAGCTATTTGATGTTTGGCATCGTCCACTAGCAAACTTGGCATCGTACTTCGTGCTTTCAAATGAATCTCACGGAAGCAGGAGCCATTAAATTAATCTACTGCTGTCCGTCCTGTTGGATTTGTGTACAGATGTGTGTTGTCGATTCGAGTCGCTTTCTAACGTCAAACAAGATCAGCTCAAAGACAATGTAACGCTTGTCTGTTGCAATGTTAGGTTGAATGTAAAATATGTAAATTTGGAAAAAAAACAGTGACAAAAATGTTAAAATAACCAAACAGTGCTGCATGCTTCTTCCGTTTACACTTGAAAAATTGGATTGGATTGGATTGAAATTTTGTGTAACCTGGAACCATCCTGAACATGAGGTCATTCGGATTTTGAAGCTTTTTAATTTTTAATATTATCCTTATTTTCAGTTTTATTTTTTTATTTCACACTACTATGAATCATAAAATCGTCTTATTAATAACTGCCTAACAACGCATTTTCATTTCTTGTTATGCATAAATTGTCAAAAAAGGAATAGATCGAGAGAATTGTTGCAACAGAGGAAATAGCTGTGAGCAGGATTAACTGGCAGATAAAACATTACTTTTCCATCAACCGTTGAAGTATGTAAAATAAGTGAAAAAGCTCCAAATACCATGAACTATAACATTGGATGTACGTATCCTGATATTTTCAAATTTCATTACACTCCACGTGAGTGCGTCTCGTTTTGACATTCCGCTCTGATCATCTCGCACGCGCGTAACTGATTGTGCTGAGTGACGCACCGCTCTCGCGAATGGGAGCCTGGCTGCGTGCTGCATTTGTAATTGACTGTTCGAGGCGGCCCCTTTTCCTTTCTTCCCACCGGAAACCAATACGGCAATATTAAGCGATAATAAAGCAGCAGTGCGCGCGCGTTTCGTACGGCGTCAATAGTGCAGTGCCGTCCTCCGCGCTGCGTATGATGCACGTTGCCGTACGATTTGCGTCACAATCGGCGCGACAAAAAATCGCTCCGCCATCCTACATCTCAGCGCCATACCGCTGTTTGCGTTTAATACAGCATGCTAAACACAATGCATGGCTCTTGTTGATGTTGCCGCGGCGAGAACAGCTGAGGCGGAATTACTGCTCCTTCGTTTTTATTGCAAAAAAATAACATCACACATTTCGGCTCGATTTCGTGTGTGCTGTCCGTTCGGTTCTGTTAGTCATCATTTGACAGCAGCAAACTTTGGTGATGGGTCCTATCTTTGCCTACATTTGCATGGAAGGCGATCAAATCTACTGCTGTCCGTCCTGTTGGATTTGTGTACAGATGTGTGTTGTCGATTCGAGTCGCTTTCTAACGTCAAACAAGATTAGCTCAAAGACAATGTAACGCTTGTCTGTTGCAATGTTAGGTTGAATGTAAAATATGTAAATTTGGAAAAAACAGTGACAAAAATGTTAAAATAACCAAACAGTGCTGCATGCTTCTTCCGTTTACACTTGAAAAATTGGATTGGATTGGATTGAAATTTTGTGTAACCTGGAACCATCCTGAACATGAGGTCATTCGGATTTTGAAGCTTTTTAATTTTTAATATTATCCTTATTTTCAGTTTTATTTTTTTATTTCACACTACTATGAATCATAAAATCGTCTAATTAAAAAAAATCCTAACAACGCATTTTTATTTATTGTTATGCATAAATTGTCAAAAAATTAATAGATCGAGAGAATTGTTGCAACAGAGGAAATAGCTGTGAGCAGGATTAACTGGCAGATAAAACATTACTTTTCCATCAACCGTTGAAGTATGTAAAATAAGTGAAAAAGCTCCAAATACCATGAACTATAACATTGGATGTACGTATCCTGATATTTTCAAATTTCATTACACTCCACGTGAGTGCGTTTCGTTTTGACATTCCGCTCTGATCATCTCGCACGCGCGTAACTGATTGTGCTGAGTGACGCACGGCTCTCGCGAATGGGAGCCTGGCTGCGTGCTGCATTTGTAATTGACTGTTCGAGGCGGCCCCTTTTCCTTTCTTCCCACCGGAAACCAATACGGCAATATTAAGCGATAGTAAAGCAGCAGTGCGCGCGCGTTTCGTACGGCGTCAATAGTGCCGTGCCGTCCTCCGCGCTGCGTATGATGCACGTTGCCGTACGATTTGCGTCACAATCGGCGCGACAAAAAATCGCTCCGCCATCCTACATCTCAGCGCCATACCGCTGTTTGCGTTTAATACAGCATGCTAAACACAATGCATGGCTCTTGTTGATGTTGCCGCGGCGAGAACAGCTGAGGCGGAATTACTGCTCCTTCGTTTTCATTGCAAAAAAATAACATCACACATTTCGACTCGATTTCGTGTGTGCTGTCCGTCCGGTTCTGTTAGTCATCATTTGACAGCAGCAAACTTTGGTGATGGGTCCTATCTTTGCCTACATTTGCATGGAAGGCGATCATGCATGCGTCAAACAAGTTCTGGAAGCGTCGTGAGTCGTGAGATGATTAGAGACAACCTGCGAAATAACTCTCCGCGTGACTGCAACGCAAACCCCTGCTCGGAATGGAAGCCACCCACTGACTGGCCAGTTTGCTCGATAATTAAAACGGGTCCACTACAACGACGCCATCATCGAGGCAGCTTCTGGTTGTAACAAATACTTAAGTGTCGAACAGGGGACGGAATGTTGGGAGAGGTGAGTTAGGCGATCGATTGTGCAAAATCGCCAAGCGGAAATAATAAACACAGAGAACCGCGGTGAACGAGGATCGCGCCTGGAATGTAACAATCGTTTGGGTTGTGTTGGGTTGCGTTTTTTTTTCTTGGAGCGCAGATGATACGCCAAGGAACGATTCTTGTTTTGGAAGATTTGCTTCACTGCCTTTTTAAATATTTGGGTGGCACCGTGGCCACCACCCTGTACACACCATCACTCGATTGACGTAAGCCCCTCCCGTGTGGCTGTGTGTTTGTGTTGGACGGGTTGGGTGTGTGAAGAACGATTTTTGCGCAATAGCTCCATCTGTGCAATATCGCGGAACGAGGGAGCGGAAGCGGGAAGAAGAGCCTGGAAGACGGTATTGCAAGGGAGATAAGATAGAGTCGTTGAAAGTGAACCTCCACGAAGTGCTTTCGAAGGGGTTTGGAATTCATCTGTTGAAGGTTTTGGGCACAGCATGTGTTGTTAAGCTAGTTTCTTGTGTTTGATTCGAAGCGTTATCAATTTTATGTTTTAATTTTAAGGAAATCTACTTACATTTTCACAAACAAAATGGAATTTCCAAAGTCCATGTGAACATTTCTGATCAACGATATAATAGTATATACTTAAAATATGAAAATAAAACTCTGACTATAAATAACATAGTCATAAGGGCCGATTATGAAACTCAAGCGGAAAAGTTTCTAACAAAACTTATATATTAACACGAAAATTAATCGATTTATGAATTGGAAATTTATGTTAGGTATTTTTTACAAACTCGAATATAACCCCGACAAAACAGATGTGCTTTCATTTTCCTCTTTTGAAACATCGTGGAGTTCGATCTTTGCATATTTTTATGCAACGCTCATGGACGCTTATTAGAATTTCTTTTGAAATGTATGACATATTTGAGT